>JANHFX010017792.1:8380-48435 GCA_027560015.1 Chloroceryle amazona | reverse complement strand
AGCCCCCTGTGGAGCTGTGGTGCTGAGGGCCAGGGGTCAGTGGTGCCCTGGGTTAGTGGTTGGACTCGATGCTCTTAAAGGCATTTTTGGAACCAGACTGTTTCTATGGTTATAAAGAGTCTGTTAGGAGAATGAAAATTAAAACCTGATTTCCTTCCGCAGTTTCACTAATTTAAATTGCCAAATATATTGCACAAAAAATCTTGAGTAAGGAACAAAGGTTGTGTCAAGAGAAAATGAGAAGCCACTTAAAGCCAGACTTTCTTCTTTGCAAAGCACTCTGCAGAACTACAGCATTAATTCACAAACTTCAACAGCTGCCCATAGCTGTGAGGTCCTCTTTAGCCCAATGACTTTCTTCTCCAGCTCTAATGCAACCCATGATGTAGCCTTGTCTAGATGGGTGTCGTCTGCTTTCCTCAGAAGAGGCAGAAATGGGATTAAGAGGAGGTTTCTTCTCAGAGCCTTCTCGGGCAGTGGCAGTGACAATTGCTGCAGAAAAAAAAATATTTTCAAAATGTACAAGTGTAGAAGGTGCAGAACCTGAGGAGAGCCTCATCCAAACATGAGCGGTGACGCTGGCGCGACCGACCAGCGTCCTTCCAGCCGTTGACCACCAGCTGCTCTTCAGGGGTTTAGTTGCCTACCCCGTGCCAAAATAAAGTTTATCCCAACTTGCTGATCTTTTAGAAGGATGCAGCTATTGTAATTGCCAAATGAATATTTAACTGTCTCAGCCTTTGAAAATTAGCATTCCGAGCCCGTCGTTTACAAAGACAGTGCCAACCATCTTGTCCCAAGACGAGGGAGGGAAGAGGAGCACGGCAGACTAATGAGGACTTTCTGCTAGGTCAGGGCACAGCAGTGCCCTGAATGATGAACTGAAAATTACTAAGGAAATAAAATTGCCTCCAAAAAAAAAAAAAATTTGCTGGCATTTTCCTGAGAGAAATTAATGTGATGGAGAAACTTCTGAGGAGGGAGTAATTACTGGAGAAGGGAGGGAGGGCAGAGCTGCTCCTCAAGCGTGGGAGGTACCGGGGAGCAAAGGAACCAAATGCGTGACTTGCCCTTGGGAGCTGGCACAGGACGTGCCTGGGGAAGAGTGGAAAACTCAAGCTGGACTACAGGCTGAAGAGAAAGACCACACACTACGGGCTCCTTTACAAGAGTGAGAAGGGTCTCTGGTAGTATCCTGGGTGAATTAGGAGTCTTATTCCTAAAAAATATCTCGGTGCTTTCAACACAAAGATCCTCCTAGGGGCTTTTGTGGTGTTTATTTTTATTTTCTGTAGAAACAACTCCTTTGCCTAGGCACTCATAAAGCTCTTTTAAAGAATCCCTTTGCTGCTTTTTCTGTGACAAAAATCAATTTTTGTTTAAAATTCTACAATTTTCATCCACAGTTTGTTTTGTTTGGGGGTTTTGTTGTTTGGTTTTTTTTCCAGCAGATCAATATTTTTTAATTAGCACCAACTCATCTTGTAGTTTCACGTAGAAAAATTTGTAACTGCAACCCAGGGAGGTCCACCAAGGTGGAACCTGTAGCTGTCCGAGCGGCTCTTGTCCTGTTTGTGTCATGATCAATAAATGAGTGGTAGTAGAGGAGGAGGTAAGTTGTGTTTTGATGCTGTGGAGAACAGCTCCACTAAGCATTGACCTCCTAAAGCTTCACCAGCCCAGGAGAGAACGGCCTTGGCTCAGGTGCCAACCACCAGGAAACCCAGGGTGCAGGTCTAGGTGGAAATCTTTGCATCTCGCAGCCTCTCGGTAATATTTTTGCACCAGAACTACAGCTCACCCCCCATATCATCATTTTCTCCCCAGGAAGAGAAAGCATCGTTTG
Organism: Chloroceryle amazona; assembly: GCA_027560015.1. Taxonomy (NCBI): domain Eukaryota; kingdom Metazoa; phylum Chordata; class Aves; order Coraciiformes; family Cerylidae; genus Chloroceryle; species Chloroceryle amazona. Next base: position 46,589 of record JANHFX010017792.1, on the reverse strand, counting down.
AAAGACACCAACTGAATCACCTCCATCCCTTTGCCTTCATTAGAGGTTATTAGGACAGTTGTGGGTAAACAGCACCCATTCCATTTGCACTTCCCCAGTGTTCCTGCCCTGTCCGTGCGGTGATGTCACAATCAAGTTTTGGTGACATTACCCATTTGTCACCATGGGAACAATGTGGAGCTCACAAAGCTGGGCTGTGGTGTTAATGAAGAAGAAAGAAGGAAAGAGTGCCGATTACAAAGCAGGCATGAAAAAAATCTTTGCACTCAGCAGTCATAACAATGGGAAAAAAAAATAATTAAATCCATGACAGATAATAAATGAGAAAATTCTCAGCATTACAGTCAGAAATCTTGACTCGGATCCTGCGCTGTTTCAGTGCATTAGGACAAGATGAATCTTCACCAGGCTGCTGTCTGCTCTGGAGAATAATAGCTGCTGATCACAGCTTCATTTTAAAGGATGAATTTTTATTACAAGAATAACATTTAACCAGCATCAGTTTCCAGAATCTTCTGGTGAGAAATATAAACCTGAAAAGGATCATGAACAAAAATATTTTCCTTTCTGCATTTGATTTTTAAATACTTAATACTGATGGATATTTTTTTTTTTTATTATTTGATGAAGTGAAAAGAAACCAAGTAGGAGCCTCAGGCTAAAATAGCTTCTTATCTTCATAAAAGAGTTTTAATATGACCAGATTTCTACTCTGTCTGTCTACAGGATATAATGAACCCTGGCTGCTGGTTGATGATGTAGCAAAGCTGTCAGTCCCTACAGGCAGTGATGCTTCTTGTTCCTGGAGTAGGCTACACCTGTTTCTTCCATGCCTTCTACCAGAGTCTTCAGCATCCAAACCAGGTCAGTGGGTCAGGGGGGCTGCACTGCAGCCTCAGTGATGCTCATGGGCTTTGCAGGTCTTCCTACATCCCTGTGCACACCCGTGGAAGGAATTTATTGAGGCTGCCCAGGGAGGTTGTGGAGTCTCCTGCTCTGGAGACTTTCCAGCCCCCCCCTGGATCTGTTCCTGTGTGGGCTGCTCTGGGTGCCCCTGCTCTGGCAGGGGGGTTGGACTGGATGATCTCCAGAGGTCCCTCCCAACCCCCACCATTCTGTGATTCTGTGAAGTACACACTTTGCTTCTTTCTCTTCCTACGGAAATTTTGTCCTAAGAAGAATTTTATTGCCTGAGAGTTTACATGAAATATCAGCCACAGATTTCACTGGGGAAAGGGCAGGGAAAGGGAGGGAAAAGAGGAGAATTAAATGTGTAGCACTCCTTCCATTAGCCCTATAAATTGCACACATCTTGGAACAGGGGGTGCAGAAAGGGCTCCTATACCATGGATGAAGAAAAAGGGTCCTTTGGATTCAATACTGAGTGACCACATGAATTCTATGGTCTGTGTAACATGAAACATCAGGCTAAATGATGGAGAAGTCATCACTGGTCTTCAAATCAGTACCTTCAAATGGGTGGTTTTTTGAATCATAGTGAAATGAATGTTTATGAGTAGTTTTCCTTGCTGTTGCTATAGTACAATGCCTGTGGACTGTTGAACCACATGCTGTAATTCAGGCGGAGTTTATGTACCTCCAGGAGAGGATTATATAATCCCCTTTCAGATCAGATGGTCTGTGAAAGTGCAGATGAATGCAGAGTACACACTAGAGAAAAACTGGAAAGCAATAAGGGTACTTGGTTTAATGTCAGTGTTACTGTCTTTGGCTTATAATAAATAAACCTTAGAAAGGGTTTCACTCACAACAATCACTTCTGATAGTATAATAGACTGAAAAAAATGAATTTTTACAGGCTCTTACTCATGTAAACTGTAACAGCAACTGGATACGATGTCAGGCGAATGGCTTATGCATTATACGAGTGCGTGAACCAAACACTTCTGTTGACATTGTACAGAAGTCATTACACTTTCAATTGACTTATTTTGCCATTGCAAACACTGCTATCTTCTCTGTAGAAGGGTTTTTTTTTCCCTCTGTATTTTTCACAGGAAGATTTTATGTTGTCTTAAGAAGTGTTGCTGTTAAAAAGATTTAAAAAAAAAAAAGTAAATTCTTTTCTCCAGTCACATTGCTGATCCCTTTCTGTTAAGAGCTGAACAGAATGATAATTATTGAGTGGCCCTTTCCACATTCAGCTGACAGTCAAGGATTTCTGTGTGATACAGCAGTCCCCTTTTTATGTCACGCTGTGCGTGTACTACACCTGCTGTGGGAACTACAAACCCACTCTCCTTTGCTTTATTTTTCCTGGTTCCCCTATACCCTAGCAATTAATTTCCATATATTCACTATTTCATACATGCATGCCACTTGTTTGCTTGAAAATTTGCAGCCCTCCAGTGTACACCAGTGCTCAAATGCATAGAAAAACACATGGTTCTGAAACATATTAGATGGGACAAGCGATGGATTTTCATTTTCCCTCATTTCTTCTATAGAAAGAGAATCTATGTTCTTCTCTAAGCATAACATCAAATGTTCTTCTATATCTGAACTATCAGATGTCACCCTGATGTCAGAGTTGTTATGAAGAAGTATTGTAATTCTGTTTTTCTGCCACGATTCACAACCCTAAGCATGTAGACATGTTTATATCTATCCTTTATCGGAGACGCCTGCTCAAATGCATTTCTTTTGGCAAGATGAGCAAAGAATACACAAGGCATGCTGAATTTGCTACCATGCAACTTTCTGCCATAATAGATTAAATTTTTTGGGTGTTCACACTCATATTTGGCTCAAAGCTGGGAACAGAAGCATGACAGCTGATTGTCAGACAGCTAATTCCAGAGAAGAGCAACTAAGCTGATGAAGGGTCTGGAGAACAAGTCCTGTGAGGAGCAGCTGAGGGATCTGGGTCTGTTTAGTCTGAAGAAAAGGAGGCTGAGGGAACACCTTATATTGCTCTCTAGAACTACCTGAAAGGAGGGTGTAGAGAGGCAGGCAGTGATCTCTTCTCACAAGTTAACTAGTGACAGAACAAGAGGGAATGGCCTCAAGCTGCACCAGGGAAGGTTTAGGCTGGACTTTAGGGAAAAATGTTTTGCTGAAAGGGTTGTCAGGCATTGGAACAAGCTGCCCAGGGAGGGGGTTGAGTCACCACCCCTGGAGGGGTTTAAAAGCCATCTCGATGTGGTGATGGGGGATATGGCTGAGTGGTGGGCTTGGTAGAGTAGGGTTCATGGTTGGACTTGATGATCTTAAAGGTCTTTCCCAACCTTGATGATTGATGCTATAATTCTATGATTCTACAATTAAGTGACCAGATGCTTGGCCCTGAGGACCTGATGACCGTAGCCCAGCCTCTCATACTGGTGGTGTTTAACAACTGGAAGAGCACAGGAACCAACTCACATGTAAGACTGCACAAACTAATCTGAATCCAAAGTGCAGTGCAACACCGTGTAAAGTCTCTTTGGTCCAGAATGACATTACAAATCTCTTACAATGCAAGCCATAGGCCAGCTACAGTCACCTGGTTAGCAGTATGTACGTATGGACTTGCCTAGGTGCTGACTGCAATGTAGAGCATGTGATCTCTTTGCTTCCTTCCCTGTGGAGGACGTTAGACATAACACGAAGATGCTCTTTGCTAGTTCCACCTGCTTAGGATTAAGGATGGTCTAATTCGATGACCTCCAAAGTTTTGAAGTTATAATCCTATAACTAATTTCTGAATTTTGAGAAAGTACCATTCCATAGGTCTATTATGTTCCAAAGTTGCTCATAGAATGAGGCTTTTCATTTTGTACAGAGACAGAAAGAATGGTGTGAATCCATTTGAGGAAACTTAAATCTCAGCATTGTGCATAAAGCAAAAGATAACATTTCAAGGTTTGCAATTTGACAGGGAAAATATCTTCTTGACCCTTTTATAGTTAAAAAGAGAGGACAAAAAAAAGGACTATTCATAACTCCTGCATCTTCTCCATTAATCTTTGCTTTAGACTTTGATTCATAAACAAGCACGATAGGGTCCTGAACCAGGATTAAAATGGAAAGACTTTTTCAAAGCTGGTAAAGAAGAGCACTTTTTCATTTTTTGTGTGCGTGTGTAAATGACTTTAAAAAATGAATAGAGTCATTCATCTGAAAAAAAAGAGAAAAAAAAAAGTATTGACATTTTTATGGAGTTGTTTTTGGAAAGATATAACGTTTAATATTAAATTCAACATATGGTTGTGGTCAAATTGTGCTCCTACTGTGTAAAATGTATGAATAACAACTTACTGCATTCTCCTGGCCAATATATGGAGAGAAGGTTGATTAATTTAACTAGTATCCCTTAATCTCCTGCCTTGGCTTCCATCCCATTCTGCAAGGGTTGATAAATCTTACATCCCCTGAGGAGCATTACAATTCCTAATAGTCTTATGCTATTAGGAAGAAGCAAGGCTCAACTGTACCAAAGCATCCAGCACATGAAATTGTGTAAATAATTTAGCTTTTCCAATTTAATTTTTTTTACAGCTTTTCTTTGCAGACCATGATAAGAGATGCTAGTTCAGTCAACTGTAAGTAAAAAAATAAAATAAAATAAAATAAGGAAAATGCCGTTCAGGGGGATTGTATGCAAAAGCAGGGCTGCTCTTGTTAGTGTTTGCAGCAATGCATTATGCAACTGAACCAATGTCACTCATGTATTTTCTCCCCTTTTAAAAGAAAAATGTATTTTGCTTAGAGGTAATGTTGTCTTGGGACCACCAGGTACTTCCATCGTGGTATTGCAGAAGAGGAAAGTTATCCACTGATTCTGGTGTGAAGTAGGATTCCCTGTACTGCCACAGATTTTCTCTGTGACTGCAGGCAAAGCATTCCACGCTTTCTGGTGGGCTCAGATGCATAGTCAAGCTGCTTCACTTGTACAACTTCCTAGGCATCAGATGAGCCATAACCGTTGCCTGTGCTCATACTCATAGCCCAAAGCAAATTCTGCTTGACTTAGCTTACAATGAAGGAAATTTAAGATAAATAGCATAGCCTTGCATTTTCCATAGGCTGAGTTAGCCCAAGGACAGTCACCATGTCTCAGATAATGCAGACTGAATTGTTCAGCTGCAGAATCATGGTGATGTGACTGAGATTTATGCCTCGTCTATAAGCTGTCTTGAAGGAGAGTAAGAGTTGAAAGGATAAATATATTAAAAAAAAAAAAAAAGGCAATGAAAAGGACTAAAATCCTCAAAACCTGGGACTTTAAGGACCATGTGAGTATTGAAGAGAGTCATGGTTCTCACACACAGAAAGAGGCAACATCAGTCACTTCTGAATAAAGAGACATTTATTTTTTTCCCAGCGCATAGTGAAACGTGGCAAATCAGCTGACTGTTTTCTTATTAACTAATATAAGTGATGAGTATTTTGCTTTGGTAAATATAAACATCTTTTGCATGAGATTGAATCACTTGCAATAGCCTGAACCTTATTGTCTCCATTCTAGCAACTTTTATTGCAATCAGTGAGGTTTTTGAAGGGCTTGGATCTTGCAGTACGTGTTTCCACAAAATAATGCTTCAGTAACAGGTTTGCCTGACTAAAGATATGAAAACAGGACTTGATTAATGATTTATGTTAATTATAATACTTTAAATTTTTCCCTATTATTCAGAAATCTTTCTTCATACATAGTAAACTAATTCCTATTACAACTGAGGAAATAATTTCACCTCATTATACTCGTGGGCAAAAAGGGACTTAGAGAATTCAGGATGGACATTTGTAGGAATAAATCTCCTAGTGAGATTCCATAGTGTTTGATGCAGAAGTCATCCTTAGAGTGGTTTTGGAGGATTTGGGCTGGCTTTCCAAAATAAGATATGGATGCTGTGTGCATTGGCTGTTAAGGCTTGGCCATGTTCTTATCGGGTTCTCTCTTGCACCCCAAAGCTTCACCCAGGGGGTGAGAAAGGGGTAGAAAGGCAGAATCTCAAGCCAGCAGCAGTTGTGTCCCATGAGGTCCTGCACAACACTATAGCAAGGAGGGAAGGTGCAGGGCTGTGAGATCAAGAAGCTTCAAGGTGAGGTTTGGTTTGTTTTGGGACTGATTTTCTTGTGAGTAATGTTTGGTTAAAACCATGGTACTTTTCATTCAGATGAAGATCAGCCCATTGTGGTGAATATCTTGTGAAAGACATGCTTTGAAAGCACAGCCTTATGCAGTTTGATGGGGTTTAAGTGTAAAAAGCTCTCTGTGGGAAGAAGGAAATGGACCGAACCCATTGCTGCACACTTACTGAGTGTCTCTTAACATCCAGGAATACCCTGGGATATTGCAGAGGTTTATACCTGACAAATACCATAGAAAGATGAATCCAGAAGTGTAAAGTGGGAAACTTCTGTCCATCCTGTCACATTTCCTTTCAGATAGACCCAGATGACTCGGTTCTAGCATTTGTACAGCCTGAGGCCGTGGGGCCAGCTTCGGGTCAGGAATGACACAACCCATCTGGCCTGCCATTTGAGTCCACCTTTTACAACCATTCTGATCAGCCCCCCCCCCCCCAGGCAATTCAAAATCCCTCTGGATGCAGCTCTGTATGCTGGTATTCCTAATGCCATTGGCTTGGCACAAACTCCTGTGATTTGCCAGAGCCCTGTGACTGGAGGATAGACAGGGTCCACTGGGGGACCTCAAAATTAACTCTGATCAAAAACCTTAAAAAGCCTATCTGCCCAGGGTCTCTAAAGAAAATTTTACTTCTATGTGGTTTTCAGGTTTGTGCTTTCATAGCCAGAAAACAGAACACAATATTCCCAACCCAAAGCGTGGAGTAAAATCTAAATAGCAGCTTCTTGTTCCTTTAAAAAATACAGGCGCATTTATTTCCCTGTTTCCAGTTTCATGTACATTGTATTTCATATGCTTGCTGTAATAACACCACAAAAGACTTCGTAAATGCACTAGTCAGTGGGGAATGCTATTCCTGCTTGTGATTTTACACATCTTTTCTCTAAGCCAGAAAATCTAAATGTAAAATGCAGTATTCAGAGCCACTGAGTGGGGTTTTGTGGTGCTCTCTGGAGGATGCTGGATTCATAAAACAATGAATGGATTACAGTCATCGATAGAGTTGGTTTTTCCATCTGTGGCAAACATGCAATATACTCTTGCTAACGTGCTTCATATTAATAAACCACCCAAGGATAATTCATTGCAGGTTGCAGCTATAAATCAGAAATAGCCCTCGTTCTGTTTAGCTGTCATGACTGAGAGAGCATCAGGGGATGGGGGCTGGTTGTAAAGAGGTGAGAGGGGCTGCAGCACTTTGACCTCTCCCTGCAGTGTAAAGCATGTCACGCTGCAGCTGTCCACGGAAACACGTCTCATGGCTCAGTGCCCTGTCACAAGTGAAAAGCTGCCTTGTCACCTGCTGTCATTTTTTTTTTTTTTTTGTCTTGCTGTGTTCTGCTGGGAGAGAGATGCGAAGAAATGTTGCAAGGCAAATGCAAGCACAGTTGCCAGCACCCAAATCTTGCAGGCGTTGCTGATGCGGTTAATGATGCTGGGAGGTCTGGGAGTGCACGTGTCTGACCTGGGCACAAACTGACCCAGAGAAAGAATGGAATGGAATGGAATGGAATGGAATGGAATGGAATGGAATGGAAGAAAGAGGAGAGGAGAGGAGAGGAGAGGAGAGGAGAGGAGAGGAGAGGAGAGGAGAGGAGAGGAGAAAGAAGAGAAGAGAAGAGAAGAGAAGAGAAGAGAAGAGAAGAGAAGAGAAGAGAAGAGAAGAGAAGAGAAGAGAAGAATATTTTCAGGTGGAAGGGACCTACCACAATCATCTAGTCCAACTGCCTGACCAGTTCAGGGCTGACCAAAAGGTCAGAGTCAGTCCCAGAAATCCGCAGCTATTGGTAACTTTGCTCTAATCCTGACATTTTGGTGGCATTAGTCAAATCACTTCAGACCTGATTCAAGTCCCATTAAAGCTGATTTAGGTTTGTTTTTTTTTTTTCCCCTGACTTCAGTAGAAGCTCTGGCAGTCACTCTCAATCTCTCAGCTTCCCTGTATCTGCCTAAGAAATTGGGATAAACATGCATAACTTAAAAGAGGTGTTGTGAGGATTAATTAATTAACATTTGTAGGGCATTTTGAGGATAAAAAATGCTAAATAACAATATTATTACACCTGGCAGGGGGGGCGTGTGTGCGTATCTCTGTGTGTGTGTGTGCACAAAATGAATGCCACACTTCCATGGCATGCACATCAGATAAGCTGCATGCCTAGGGAAATAAATCCTCGGGAGAATAAAAGAGCTCAAACAGTCCTCAGGCAACGTGCAGGAAAGCAGAGGCAAAGGCAGAGGGCAGCAGAAGCAGGGGGAGATGTGAAGAGGGATAAAAAGAAAGACAAGTGAGTGAGGGGGGAAATCTGGGAGAAGAATCTTTTTCTACAAACACGCTATGTACGAGCTCTCCTGAATCACAGGCTGCACGTGTGAAAACACTGTATTTCAAAATTCTTTTTGCATTATGATTTAGCCATGCATTACGTTTTATGGTGACATGACCTCATTGTTTCGAGGTTTTGGGGGAACACTGCAACAACAGCTTTTGTATGGCAATAAGTGTAACTCAAACGTTAATTTTTGGCATTCCTCATATATTCATTCAGTCACTGGAATGTGCATAGCTTAAAACTGGCACATTGTAACTGAACAAACAGTGGATTAAATGTGCCTGTTTTGTCTTCTTTTCTAAGCTAGGTGGGATCAAAGGTATCTGCTTCTGTGCCATAGTTTAATTATATTTTTATTCCGAGTGCCAACATTTTGCAAAACGAAATGAAGCAACGACAGGAGAAAATACAGCATCCTTCAAACAAGCTTTAATCAGTTCTTGGAAGGATAACAGAAAGCAACCGAAACAGGTTTCTTAATTCCATTGGCTTCAGCCCATTGTAAAACCAATACACAGAGCTGATATTTCCGAGCCGATCGCCGACGATCTGCCTGGACCTGCAGCTGCAGAGTGGGTAGCAGGATAACGGAGCGTTTAGATGCCCACACGGAAGGAGCTGCCACGCTGCTAGTGACAGACAGTTGCCATAAGGACGAGGAAATGGCTGCTGTGGAGGAATGAATCTGCATAGGCAGAGCAGGAAAATGATGGTCCCTATCTATGCAACTAACTGCAGGCCAGAAGCAGGGGGTGAACAATGGCAGTGCCTATTACAGTTATCGCCTTTGTGTTCTGTAATCTTGAGTACAGACACATTGCTCAACATTTCCCAGCCACCCACGTCTTTCTAAATGTTTGGAAGGTGCGGAGTGAATTTAATCGTGAGAGGATTTTCACGTCTGTAATGGGAAAGGGTTAGCTCATGCCTCTTTGGAAATGCTGCTGTGAATATCACTTCTAGGAACGTGCTCACTGTAATGATAGCCTTTAGCAACGTGTTGAATCCTCGGGGAAAAAAAAAGGGTTCATTCATTGACTGCAGGCACAGGCTGTAAGGGAGTAAGGGGAAAAAAAAAGCAGAAGTGAATTAAAAAAAAAAAAAGGAAAAGTGGAATCAGGTATCTACTGCTTCTCGTCTCTAAAACTTGAAGTGCCAGCAGGAAGTGCTGTAATAATTATTTCTTCTAACAGCTGGCACTTCAACCTTCCTTCACACCAGGGGAAGTCAGTACACAAGAGCTGGGAAGCGAGGTGGAGTCTCAAGGGAGTTTTTGTCGCTGAGGAAAGCACTTTTATGCCATGTTTGGGAAAGAAATAGGATTAAAATGCAAGCTGCTTTCTGCATGAGCCACCTGTCTTTTTAAAAGATGGACCTTGACTGGAGGGGTGTCTGCTTGCACTGCTTTTTTACATGGGCTTTTATCTCCTTGCTGGCTTACGTGGCTTTCCTTACCCCTTCTCTTTGTACCCACTCCCCCCTGGATGGTCCTTCTCACCCCATGGATGGTCCTTCTCCCCCCTGTCCTCTCGAGTTCTGCCATCACTATGGTTTGTAGGCACTTGTGTTCAACCAGACTAGAGCCAACCCCGAAAGTAACAAAAAAAAGGGAAAAGTGGGGAGAAAAGCTGGTTTCTAACATAAATCTGGATCCTAGCAAGGACCTGCTGCTTCCTGAAGTAGGACCACGTGCATAGTCTTGTAGGCAGCACAACGTGTCCAGCAGACTAAGGTGGAATAAGTGCTGAAGAAAATGTCTTTATAACCATAGCGTAAAGAGGGAAGGAGAAGGGGATGGACTGAATGGAATAGGATCCCCACAGAGAAAAGGAAAGGACCATTATGGTGGCTGAGTACAGATATAGAGGTGATGAAGAAGGGGTATTAAGCACCTTTATGACTCCTTAGTGACTTTGCCCAAGGCTGTGTGATGGTAAGGTGACTTACCACCCCTGCCTCCTTCCCTCAGGTACGTTTTTTCATCCGTACTTAGAGATTTTTTTTTATGGTTTCATTTTCCTGACATCGCTCTGTAAATGTTACAAATGTCATTTGCCACATTTCGCCCCCTGTGCATGTGTGTTTTGACAGACTTTAATTACACGGTCATCTATTATTTTTATTTCTCTGTATGGATAATTATTAAATAGTTCTTTTTATCTCTGTTATTCAGTGTATGGCTTCAGGCCCTATTAATCACAACTTAAAGCCTCAGCTGAATACAATGTTATTAAGTTCCTTATGTGTTTTTTATGGTGCTCTTTCTCTAATTTGCCAGTTCTTCACAAACACTGTGAATTGATATTCGCAGCAGCCCTAGCAATTAGGTGTATTATTACCATCGTTTTACAGATGGAGAACTGAAGAAAAGATAAATTATAGACAAAGCTGTCAAAACTCTATGCTAAATTTTGATGACCAACTTTAGCCACCTACCCTATAATTTCTCAGGGAGAATGGTGTTAAATAGATAATCTACATTCCAGTCATCTATTCATGTGCTTTAACCTTCTGAATTTCTCCAAATCACACCCAGAAAGCCAGGAGAAAAGAAAAAATAAAGTAAGAGCTGAGAGCTAATTGTAAATGTCTGGCTTAAATTCAAACTGAACACTGTGGCAGAGGTAGGGAGGTGATATAGCTGCCTTACAGGCTGTTAGGGGTTAAGCTGAGCTTTGCACTTAAACAGCTAAAGGCAGAGGTTTGTACTGTGAGTGTCCACAGCTGGATTGGGCATCTAAGGTCTCGCTGGTGTCAAGAGTGAGCTGCCTGCTCATTCTCCTCAGAGACAGCCAGGTCTCATTGGCCCAGCACTCTGCTGTACTCCACCAAATGCACTGACCAGGTCCCAGTTGGCTCTGCTGGGAATGTAGATGCTGAGCTAACCTGCAGACACCTACCTTGTAGAGAGCCCATTGATTTGCCTGAATCTGCAGCCAAGTGTCTTCTCAGTGTATTTAGTAATGAAATGCTGTGCTTAATACAGTATTCTTCATTATCCTTTCCTCAATACCTTTCATTTCCTGCAGCAAGTTGAAGCCAGGGCACCACAGACATATTTTCTTTCATCCTGTAGTCCTTCTTCTCATAGCACTGCCCACACTCACTTTTAACACCTATTCACATCTAGCAGGAATGGATCTCCTGCTCCTCAAAGAGACCCGTTTCTCTTTGCACTGTTCATGACTGGGCTGTATTGCATGGTGCTGTGTCTTCTGACACTATAACTGCATGACTGCCACTCTGGCTTTTCAGCTCAATCATAATTTTAGGGCATTAAACCTAAAATAGGGATCTTTTTTTTTTAATATGCTAGTTATTGATACAAGCCAACTACTTAGTGACCCGACTAGTCCATTAAGTAGACTTTAATTTGTGTGATGACTGAACAAGCTCTAAATATCACAGAGGATAAGGGCATGTCTCTCTGTTATTAGGGGAGGTGATATGGCGTGCAGAATACCGTGCAGATCTGGGAATAAAGGAAACATCTACCATTTCCAGCTTCATCTCTGACTCTGCAGGTGGAATCACGTTGACTTAATACAGATGTCTGCGCTGAAGACATCTGCTTCTGGCTTCTGGCTCAGTTGATAGTCAGTGAAGAACTAGTCAATAGAATCCAGGGGGCAATTCATCGTCTCCTAAATTAGACGTCTGAAATAGGGCAGATGATTGGCACCCTAAAAGGGCATATTTATCTCCAGTGACTATAAATGGGGCCCCAGGGGCTAGCTTTGTTTTAAATGTCTACATTGTTGATGTCTAAAGTCAGGTGAGATGAATCCCACCCTCTGTATCCCCAGGCCGGTTATTTCATCTCAGTTTGCCTTGTATTTGTCTCTCTGAAGGAGCTAGCGCAGTACCAGAAGCAGTAGAGCAGAATTAACACAGAGCTCTGCCTTGACTAATTAGTTTCTCAGTAGGGCCCTTTTATAGATCACTGGGGTATCTCTACGTGGCATGAGGTTGTGCAGTGTAGAAATACCCTAAGTGCTATTATAATAAGTCATATTGTAAAGCTCAATTAAATACCAGCATCTTCCATGGAACATGTGAGTTCCTGCTGCCTTGGAGGTTCTTGATCTCTGAAAGAAAGACTTTAAATTATACCAGTGCAATAGCAGTATCAGAAGTTTTGTGGTACCTGTGTTTTCATAGGAATCGTGGTGAATTTTGCTTAGCAGTAAACTGCTGTTCTTACCTTACCTTTCTTCTATTTCCAGTTTGTTTCTCTCTCTGGAAGATGCTGAAGCAGGGAGCTTCAGAAGCAGAAGACTTGTGGCAAGCCAGAGTGAATAATAAAGCTGAATTCTGGGGATATTGCCAGGGAATGTCATACAGGATGCTCTGAAGCAACAGATCAGGAACTACAGGTGGAATTACAGCATTTTATGTTGCCAAGCTCTAAGGCAAGCTGGGGCAGCAAAACGGAGTCAGCAAGAAAGCAGAGGGGAGCTCCGGGTAGTTACAGTTTACCCCTTTCTGGAAACCTCTCAGGATCTCTGAGATTCAGCATCCAGGAGCTCATCACCCTCTTTGGCAATTCAGGGTAGACCTTTTCCTTCTTCTTTTAGAATATCCTCATATGTTTACACTTTAGACTGAGCCTTTCTCAGTGTCCATCTCCTACACCTGTACTCATAGTTTTCAGCACTTGCTAGCTAGTGCTGTTGCAACCAGTGGGAATATCCTTGGGTGACATCTCCAAATTTGGTTATGAGAAAGACTGTTTTGGAAAGTTGGAAGCAAAATCCTCAGCTTGACCTGAGTGTTAGCTCAGAGAGAAATAAAACCAAGATTTATTGTCACTCCCTATAAAGTGTCAGGATTATCTAGAGGTATCTTCAGATAGGCACATGTTAACAGCAGACACCCATTAGACTTTTTTTCATGTCTACCTTCATGAACTGTAAACTATCTAAGATTTATTGCAGATTAAAACATAAAACCCAAATAAGTATGCAGACTCAAACCCAAAGTAATCAAATAATCACGCAAGAGCAATAGAAGTTGACCTTACCCCTGCACGACCTTTGGATGTTATTTTAGCACCTTGCAGCGAAGATTTACCATGCCACTTAAATGTGTATGTTTGTAGGATAAAGGAAGAAGTCTTTTGCTTTTCTTTATAGAGAAACAATGAAGCACTTCATTTTATATTTGCTTTTAGGGTAAGTGGAAGATAAATTCATGGGCTTCTGTTTTCACGTTGTGTTGAAACAAGGCTTAGATTGAGGACCTGAGCGTGGAGAAGCTGGCAGATGCTTATTCAGAAAAGCACCTGTCCTTAAAGCTCTCCACTTCACCAAGAAAACAGATGTAATTTGTAATATCCGCTTTGAGGTTTGGCATATTTCTCGGATGCAGCCAGCCAGCCTTGGCAGCCAGGATTTGACAGACAGAGACATGTCTACTACCGCACCCTCTTCTCCAGTTACCGTAGGGTATGGTGGTTCCTGCTCTCCGTTGTCAACTGAGAGGAAGGAGCTCATTCCTTCTGCTTCTGAGTAAACACTAAACTTCATTTAGCTTCATTATCTTTGCCCCTTTTCTGTCAGCAGAAGGGAGGTAGCTCCTGTATGTAAACTGGATTTCACTTTTCTTCCAAGCTCCAGTAATGGGCAATTTGGTGACCCTTTATTCATTAAAGGGAACCTAAATGATTGATTTAAGTGCTAAATTAGATTCTGATTTCTAAATAGCAAAATTTAGGTAAAGCTCTGTCCATTCAGAGGGCCTTGCAAAAGGAGCCTGACTATAATTTTAAATGTTGAGATGTGTATTAGAATCACCATGGTGCTGTGGGTTGATAACATGGCCCACAGCTATGTGAAGCCAACCAAGGCACTCACGTTTCCTGGAAAAAGGTTGCCACATTTTCACAAATCTAGGTCTTGTCTTTTCTTCTTTTCTTTTCTTTTCTTTTCTTTTCTTTTCTTTTCTTTTCTTTTCTTTTCTTTTCTTTTCTTTTCTTTTTTTTCTTTAAATGTTTGAGTGGTTTCCACAAGAGACACCAGATAATAGTAAATGTTTACTTTTAACTCTCTCCCCAGATGAACAAGACTGACAATACGGGCCACTAGAAAAGTGTAACATATCAGTGGCCTCAAATGGAAACGATTTAATAGTCTCAGAAACAGCTTGGTTTTGTCACAGAAAAGCTTGAAATGAAAAGTAGATGTTTCCAGAACGTCCTGTCAAAGAGCAAAAAGGTTTTCCCTGTGCATGAGCCAGGAGCTGGCCCAGTCCTATGGCTTCTTTCCTTTCACTAAGTGCTGATACTTCCATGCTGTTTGTACTGGAGAGGGAGAGATGCGGGAGGAGGGAGAAGAGAAAGCCAAAATATTCCTGTGTAAACTCAGCCAGACAGCAGCGTAATACAGGAACTAGCCCAAAACACCTAGGAGGATTCCAGGCTTATGTTCAAAGAGTAATATGACATTTTCAGTGTTTAAATTCAGACCTGACTGAAGTAGATTTTTTTTTGCCTTTTTTTTAAGCCCGTATTTAGTTCCTAATTTTATTTTTGCTACCTGACTCTACTAATGGTACTTAAGAACTGCAATATCTAATTTTATTTCTTCTTACACACTTTTTATCCTCAAGTACTCCAGAAAACAAATTGCAACCATTCCTAGTTTATAGGAGCACGTGCGATACCGATGACAGAGAATTCTCTGTTTTAAAAAGAATGCATAGATTTCATCAGTGTAGATTTCTCTAAGTGAAATTTCTCTATTGGGTGCAAGAGACACATCCCAGAACAACTCTTACCAAAGGATCACAGCTATTGTGACAGCAACTGGTGATCTATGCTGTTTGCAAAGCTGACCAATTGAGATGAGAAGCTTGGACTTTATTCGCTAATATCTCAGGGAATTTCTAAGCTGAGATATCTCTGACATAAACACAATTAAACAAGCCATCCTTAAGTCTCCTTTGAAGACAGTAGAGCAAAGTGGGTATTTATAGGGATTTTGAGTTGTGATGAGTCAGCCGTAGGCTCCATTGACTCAGTATCCCTGGGCTGGGAAGGCATCCTAGAGCGAGGAGTTCAGTTATTAGATGTCTCAGTCGAGGCACCTGCATTTAGAAAAGATTAATCCTAGCCTAAGTTTGAAACAATTCTCAATTGATTTCAGTTTCCTTTACGGGAGGTTTGCCTAAGTGATTAAAATGAGTCTTGAACTTCAGTTTATCGCAGCTTCATGCCCTTCACATCAGAGTATTGTGATCAATTTTGAAATATTTGAGGGTTGCAGCACAGCGTTGAAGGGCATTGATTTCACTGTGTTGTGGGAAGGACAGGTTTTTCACATTGCCCAAGGTTCCAAGGGACTGGGAACGTTTTCTCACACAGCTGTGTTAGTAAGGTGAGCTAACTTTTCCAACACTGGCAGCAGTAAACCAACAGAATTTGTGTTTCTTCAGATTCTTTGCTACATTCTTTGCTTTAGGGCAGGCTGTTTCCTCTGCTAATTAGATACATGATACAGATATCTTACATTATAGCCCGTGGTATCAGTGGTACCTAAAAGCATTCAGCAATACTCCAGGCCAATATCAAGAGCATGTAGGGATGTTCCCCTTAAGGTTATTGGAAGAGCTGCAAAGTCAGAAGCAATATGATCATCCTACTGAAATAATAATAATAATAATTAATAATAATAATGTTGGTGCTTATCTTTTCCTGTCTAAAGAAAAGCATCCACCACTGACCACTGCTAGAGACTCAACACCTCGCTTGAGATGCCATTGCCTTGACATCTCTTTGAAGTCTGTGACAAAGTCAGTGGTTTCTCTATGACCAGGATATCAAATCCTATATTTTCTCATACCTGTGGATGCATTTAATTTGTTGAGCTGATAACAGTAATCAATGACTATTGAAAGAATGCCAGACACATTTGAAATGCATATTACTAAGCATTGAGTAATTGCCATTTCTGGTCAAATACAGGCATTTGGGAATTTACTGCTGCTTGTTCATCCCTGATCAATGAAGATTAGCCACAAAGAGAGGGAACCTGTTTGCAATAACTTTGATAAAATGATAATGACTGAAAGCATTTTGAAGTTCTACAGCTGCTTTGCCCTTTCAATTACATTCAGATTAGAAATAATGTTAATATTAATAATAACAATAAATTCACAATCATTAGCAGAGGGGAAACAAGTTTTAAAAGTTGGGCTTGGGTTGGGGATTTATTTTAAAATGAACACATTTACAAATTTTATGGGTTTTGACCTATTTATGATGTTTTGTCTTGGGGTCAAGGTTCTTTAGAAATCAAGATTGTTTCACTTTCAAAAAAAATCTGCTTACCAGATATTCCTGAAACCACTAAACCACTCCAGCATGTCCTCTCTGAAGCAGTGGAGAATGCTCAGGAACAGCCTCTTCCTCCATGGCAGGCATGCCCATCAAAACCTACAAGGAAGATCTCTGCTTGTAAAGTTTGCCTTTCTATTACAGCCACAGTGAATTCAGCCCCAAATGATCTGTTGAGACTCAGCGCTGGAATCTCCTTCCGAGCAGTGATCAGCCCCATCAGCCTACACCCTGAGACAGCCCTGCAATTCGATGGTATCATTGCTATGAGATTATTCATGCACATCTGTTGTATGCGGACACTGAGCGTCAACAACTGTTTGAGCAGCTGGTGTTGGTGACAGGGATTTGCTTGACGAAAACCACAGTTCTCTTTGAGAACTGAGAACTGCTCAGGAGCAGTAGCATTGGCCTGAGCATGTGAGGCAAATTATCATTGCCAACAGGCTGGACAAAATGCTGAGGAAGGTCCTAATGGGGGAAAAAGATGATGAACCAAGCTGGGGGGGTGAAAGACTGGCTGATGTGGGTTGTACCCACTACACCTGGGTACACCGAGATAAAGCAGTGCCAGGACACGAGCCTTACGGGGGGATGAAATCAGAGTGCAGCAAAGAGCAGGGGGAAAGGGAGGTGTGTGTGCAGTTGCAGGGCTACGATCTCTTTGAGATGACAGCGGGATGGATGATGGGATAGAACACACCACCAGCAAAATTATCCAGATGATACCCAACCAGAAGTAGCTGATACACTACTGCTTAAACTACACCACTGATAGTTGTTAGCTAGTTGTGCTGCCAGATAACTGTGCTGCCGTTCAGACAGACCTTGGCAGGCTGGAGAAATGGGACAACAGGAACCTCATGAAGTTCAGCAAAGAGAAATGCCAAGGGCCTGACCCAGGAGAGGAAAAACCCTATGCACCTGGACAGGATGGGGGCCAACCGGTTGGAAAGCCACTCTATAAGGAAAACCCTACAGACCCTGGTAGGGACCAAGCTGAACACGAGCCAGCAACGTGCCCTTGCAGCAGAGCAGGTCAACAGCCTCCTGGGTTGTATTGGAAAGCGCTTCCAGCAGGTGGAAGAGGGTGATCTGTCTCCTGTGCTCAGCGCTGGTGGGGGAAATATGGAGTGATGTTCCAAACCTATGAGTTCAAAGTACTTCAAAAAACTGGATCGACATGAGATCTATGCATTCATGTTGGAATGCCATCACTGTACGTGTTTGTTTTCATGAACTTAAACAGTGGCTGTTCAGCAGTTCAGAAAACTAATTCATTTTTGCAGTGAAAAAGCCACATTTCTGAACATTTTTAGTCGTCAAATTCCATTTATTTCAGGGAGAGTAAGGTACATAAATACCTCTGAAAGGAAAATTCCCAGGTGTCTGAATTTGAATTTGGCTTTTTCAGTTCAGTCCTCTAAATCAGTCTAAATTGCCATGTAGTTTTGACTACATGGAGCAAAAAGAGCTGATACAGTAGTACGAAATGAAGCCGAATGAATGATAAATAAGGTCCCTAATTTTAGGTGTATTCCCTCAATGGTGCTGTCTTTATGGAAATGAAACTGCCATTGAAAGTCAGATTTATTCCTACATCTTTTACTTTAGGTCTATTTTTAGTAATCGATGCATCTTCCCACAACTCAGTCAACAATTATAAAAAATAAACCTGCATTTAAGTATTTAAGAGCATGTTCTGTCTGGATAATTTTCTCCTGGAGTAATTTTTTCTAAATATAGAGATTATGACATCTCTTTAAATATTAAGATGGCTTTTTTTTTTATTTTAAAGGACCGTGAAATAATTCCTGCCTATTTCTTTGTTTAAGAACCAAGGAGGACCCATTGACTTGACTGGAATTACATGTCTAAAATTATGGACACTATTAAATGCTATTATGTCTGTTTTTCTCTGCTTAACAGAAGCAACATAAATACACATGTACTTCTGGGTTACAAATAACTATATTTACTAAGCATGTACAAACATTAAGTCCTGGCTGCGTGCCCTGATTAGTTTCTAAAGCAAAACTATACTGTGAATACTGTTAGAGAGCAGATAAAACAGTTCAAAGGCTGCTGCACTAGTTTTGTGCCAGGTAAGCTTCTTCCTGGCTATGTCTTGAGTGAAGAGGGAAGGTGGTCAGAAGGTGGATCCTCCACCGTATTCCATGCATGGAAAATTCACTGCAGAGCTCTATGTTGACTTACCAAATTTAGCTAGTTTACAAAGATGTGTCCTTCACTGATAATATATTTTATAAATGAAGCCAATCACTAATTATATTATGGAGAAGTACCGTGTGCCTAACACACAGCTGTAAAAATAGCACTGGGGTTATAAGCAGTGATTACTTAATGCTAAATTGTTTATAATAGAAGCATAGAATCCTAGAATGGTGGGGGTTGGAAGGGACCTCTGGAGATCATCGAGTCCAACCCCCCTGCCAGAGCAGGAACGATAGGTTTGATTTATTTCAACTTTTGTCATTCAATTAACGCAGTGTATATCAATTATTGTTTAATTTTCACTCTTCGCTTGAAGTCGTATCTCCATTTTCTCCTATTTGGCACTAGCTCAAACAGCCCTTGAAGAATCTGCCTCCCACATCCTTCAGAATCTCCCTTCCTTGAGGAAATCCCCTTTCTGAAATTTCTGTTTCGTTTCCTGTTTTCCAAATTATCCAAGACCAGGCTCAGCATCCTGACTGCCAGAATGTGGCCTGAGACGGAGACAAAGGTATTCAGGAACTCACAAGTTCACAAGCACCAATTCTTGTGCTAGAACCAGTTTGGCTGAGCTCAGGGGATGAATCCAAGTTTACTCTTGGAAATGCTGGTCGGTTGCCTGGGCTGTATGAGTATGTGGTACCCATTTTGTCTCCTTTTAAATGTGTTTCATGTAATGCCTGCAGAGTGCTGAAGAACTGTAGACATGAGCAGGAACTCCTCCAACTGCCAAACCTTCTGCTCTGGTAGACCCGAGGCTTGAACGTCTCTTGCTTTGCTATATCTTGTTGTCTCCTGGCCCTTCCCCTCTGTAGCTACCAGGGAATGTTTGTTTATTCTGTTCAAAGATTGAATTTCAAGTATTCAACTTGAAAGGGAAAAACTATTGAAATCAAAGCAGAGATGAAGTTTTCAATCATACATTCTAATACGTGGCTTCCTGAATGTCTGTTGAAGCGATGAAGTACAGCTGATGGAACCCCACGTGTTTCAGAAACAGGTTATGCACATTTAAGAACCTCTATTTGGACTACTGCTTTTGAAACCTTGATGAGATTTTCATTCCAGCTGCGGGAAACTTCAAATACACTCGGTCCTTTGCCGAATTTTGTCCTGTAGAAACCAGTCCAGAGGGAACGGCAGCTTTTCCTAAGGCAACAATAATCTGGCATTTCTCTTGCGTTGTGTCTTGTTGACCCAACCCATCTCACGAGAGGAACAGGCCAGTCCAAGAGGAAAGGCTTTCATTTGGCTCTCAGAGAAGTTGGATTGTAGCTTAATTTTAATGTATATGTGGAAAGTCACGACCTTCCTCCCTTTTTCCTTTTCCTTCTAAGACCAGTAGCATTTCTTCTTTGTTTATGTGATTTTTTTTGGCTCTGGTAATGTTTCCTGTATTTTATTTTCCCTGGCTGCTGGAAACAGCTTTGTGATTACTTTATGAGAGTTAGTTTCATCTCACCAGAGTATGTTTCTGAGGAAAACGTTTGCCTGGTCTTAGGCTTTTCTCACTGCATCAGAAGAAAGACCTGGCTTCTCCTTCTGCATCCCTGGCAGAGGTCTGTGCATGTTCTGCAACTCTCTCAACTCCTGGGCAAAGTTTTGCTGTTTATTTTATTTATTTTTTCAGCTCACCGTGGGCAGTATTGTGGCGTGAAGGCATCACTAGTGTCGGGGTATTCAAGAGGAGGGAAAAAGGCAGGGCTCTGAGGTTAGATTTACTCCCTTACACGCAGAGGTGTGCAGGGCTGACAGCCCTGCTGCTGTCAGTCCCACAGAGCTGCCTCCTTCCCTCAAGTTGCTGGATCCCTCACAGAGGAGGGAGGACTGAGAGCCTCCTTTCACCCCCCCCACCTTATTGCGTTATCACTTTGGATCTCCACTTCCCTAAATGGCTCTTCTCATGATGTGTGAAAACCCATTTTCTTTCTTAAAAAAGAGGGCTGCCATGAGCTAAGCAAAACATTGATCGAGATCTAAATCCTGCTTTCATGGAAAGGGTTTTATGTGTGTGTTTTTCAAACTGTAAAGCCAAGTGATTCAGTAGTCTCAGAAGCCTCCTGATAAACCAAAGCTACTTCCCTCATCTTTGCTACATCAGCCTATTTTGTTCCTAAACTCTCTCTCCACAAAATGGAGACATTTAAGAAATAATTATCTTGGCTCAGTGCATTCTCAGCCTTTTATTCTTTAATTTTGGTGCTAATAAACACTAAAATTTATATCCCCTCTGCCAAATGCTGCATGCCTTCAGGCGCTGGTGTAGTTTATCCGCACATCATCTCTAAATCATAGTAAGCAGACCCCATATTGCCTGTGAGGTGAAGTCTAATGAGCAGCGTTATTTTTAGAAGCAGAACTATATCCTTTGATTTCTATTGTATTTTTTTTATTGCTGGAATAATTTTTGTTTGTCTTGTGCTGTGCAGCTGCGTATCAAGCTGAATGCTTTGGGGATTTGTTATTCTCTGCAACAAAGCCTGATATTCCTTCCTGGTCAGTGTGTGACTGCACCTGGACCATCTACTGCATCTCTAATGCTTGTAACAGATATTTCCTGTTTTGGGATTCTATCCATTGTTCTCAGCTTTGAACTTCTCTTGCCTTCTTTAGGCAAGATGTTTAAATGATTGAAACCTTAGCCACTCGTTCCTGCATGGTGACCCGTTATCTGCTCTTCCTTTAATGTATGTAACGTTCAGAGGTGGAGTTTGCCAGGACCCCTATCTTGGGTGGTGATCTCCTGTTTTTAAACCCAATCTGCATCAGTCTCACCACGTTACTTTTGAAACACATGAAGTTAAAAATGCTGCAAAGCCTTGGCGGATTCAGCTAAATTATTTTACAATGATTTCTTCTTGCTTTAATTTAATTAATTAACTACGTGTAACTGTGATTACAAGTGCTTTGGAGTAATTGCTGTCTCTTCCTAAGTGTGTGTACAGAAGGTAAAACAATGAAGACAGTCCCATGAATAGTAATAAATTTAAGGAAGAAGGTTTAGTTGTGTATTTGAACAAGAATTGTATGGTATAGTGTTTATCTTTTCCCTTGTATGGTAGATTGTTTCTCTTTTCCCTTGACTATAAGGTGTGTAAAGACATTAATATAGCTTTATATACAACACAGTGATTTGAAACCCCACACTGAACAACTTAAGTTACTTTGTTCCCACAGCAGACAAGTGAAAAAGCTTCAAATTCAAAGTTGCCAAATGTTGCCTCTCTCCCTTAATATTAACTTAATAAATAAGACTACATCTAACATTAGAGAAGAACCTTGCAGTGTTGAAAGTGTTGAAATTCTGTTCAGACCACCACTTGCTAGCTCCTGTTAAAAGAGAAAGGAAAAAGATAAAACGTGCTAGAAAAGTTGTGAAGAAAGTGTTTAGCTGATGGAAAAGTCAGACTTAAAAAGGAAGAATATAGCTATATATAGATGTGATAAGTTGGAACCACAAAAGGAATGGAAGTTTCTCTAGGTAAAATCACACAAGCTGAGTTGTGGCAGAGGTATGTGAGATATTAAGATGAGATAATGAATTCGGAGTGGTCAGGACTAAAATATTACATTTCTCCAAAAATGGAGTTCTCCCTAGTGCAGAGGTAAAAATGCTTTTAAGGGCCAGGATCTGAGTCATCCTTTTTTTCCTTCCTATTTTTTTTTTACTTTCCTTTTTTTCCCTCTTTCACACAGCTGTCAAGGACTTTAGTGGTATTTACTTGTGTGAGAAAAAACAGAAGTAGCAAGATCTAGTATTCTTAAAATGCTCCATACAGATGACTCGGCTGCACTCTACGTACTTAATTTATGAAACTTTGTTGGGAAAAATGAAAGAATGGAGTTGTGTTGGTTAGGGCTAAACAGACCTAATAAAACACTCTGGGTGCTGGGTGCTTCACTTTTCTATTAGCTGCATTAGTCCAATACAGTGGAGTGAAATGCACCAGTAAATGATCACACCAAAGGTTCTTAAGACAGTGTTGTAGCCTGTTCACAGATCAGTAAAAGATAAAGAAGTGTTCCAAAGTCAACATCTGAACACATAACGACCAATGATTCTTTTAAATTCCTTTGGTGTATACACGAAGAGCATCTTCAGAGGTGGGGGAAGGAAACTGGGAATGAAGTTTGTTCCATCTCTAGGTCTATTGTTCAAAAGCTAAACAGAACCAACGACTGTTGAACCCTTTTCATCTGGCCATTGATGTCCGTGGCCATTTGCTACCAGAACTGACACTGTCAACCTATTCCAAATCTCAAACGCCCCTTTCTTAGTAAAAAGCAAATTCCATCTGCCTTTAGGAAACGTAAATGATTGTCACTGGACTGGTATTGTTGGTAGCATAAGAGACCCAATGTATATCTGGCTACATGTAAATGGTGGTTACTGGTTTCACTGGGGTCAATGAGCTTGTCAGGAGCTTTGTGCTAAGCAATGTGTTTTGTGATTAGCAATGTGCTTTGTGCTCAGCGCTAGGCTCAGCTTTGCCTGCCCGGGGGAGCAGAAAGCATGAGATAATTAGGTTGTTTTATTAGATCATTTTAATCGCATATAAACACCTCACACATCGGAGATTTCCAACTTTTCCCTGCTTTTTTCTTGGCACGACAAAAGGAATGCCCTCTTCTTCATTAAACGCTCAGTGGCCCACATTTCAGATCTGACTTGCAGCACATCTCTGATAGGCCATCTGAGAAACCAGCTCGAGTACAGCATCCATATGGTTATGTCCTGGAGTAATTTATCTTTAAAATGAGGAGAGGAAATAGAGGAAGACAGAGGTCAGTGCAATGCCAGTGGAATTATAGGCCTTTGCAATTTCACAGTTCAACCAAATGGTGACTTCCACCGTGTGTATTTTCATTCATGCCTCTCCTTTATCTTCTGCAGGGCTGCAGTCTCAGCCAGA
Organism: Chloroceryle amazona; assembly: GCA_027560015.1. Taxonomy (NCBI): domain Eukaryota; kingdom Metazoa; phylum Chordata; class Aves; order Coraciiformes; family Cerylidae; genus Chloroceryle; species Chloroceryle amazona. The sequence goes on along the minus strand of JANHFX010017792.1, from coordinate 22,676 downwards.
TCCTCGCAGAGCAGTGCACGGAGAGTAGGAAGGATGGAGCATGGACAGCCCAGGCAGCAGCAAGCAACAGATTTGTCTGCATAGATTATCCCTTCTCACTCATGCACATGATTGTCTTAAGTACACATAAATAGATTTCTTTTCCCCTCCAGCCTTCTGTCAGACTCTCACTTTCACTGTGATCCAGCATCTAAGGTACTACATATTTAGTCACGTATTAGAGAGAGGGACTCTCTGTTTATCACTTCACATGATGGATTTATGGCACACAACAGCATCTGGGAAGGAAGTGCTTGCTAAATCAGATGCTGAGTGTGGGTAACGCTAACCCATGAACGCAGGAATTGCAAACATCATTCTGCAGAGGAGTGAGGTGAGATGCAAAGAGCTGCCCTCGGACATAATATATGAAACCAGACATGCCAACGATTCCCCCCATGCGCTTGCCTAATAGCTGGATTCTTTCTTGAGGTCTAGTGCTACAGTTTTATTTTGTTACTATGCGCACGTTTCAGATGAAGGGGGAGCATGAAACCATTGGCTTGTGGAGTCTAAATACACCCTGGTACACCCAGAGCAGAGGGAACATGAATGTAAATGACTTAGTCATGAAACAGCTAGGGCGGCAATCAGATGCTCCAGCTCACTGCAGAGACAAATGCTTCTGACATTTAGCTAGTGCAGACCATCAGTTCTCAACGACCACTATTTCCACAGCAACACCAAACCAGCTGAAGCATTGGTAAGGACATTTTTTTCCAAGTACACCTTGAATATACAGCCCCTGGGACATCACTAACATCCCCCACGGCGTTTACAGGCACCGTGCTGTAAACAAGTGCCAACACCGTAAAGCAGAAAATGTATGTGTCAAGTTTATTATGCTCCCCTTGCCTTGAGCTGATTAGTGCAAATTAATATTTCACACTAATCAGCATGAGCAGTTAGCACACAATTTGGATTTACGGAATTCAGCTGATTGCATTAAAAATGTATTTAGGCTATTTTTGCATTGTGCAAATAGAGCAAAAATATCTGAACTGCTTCCAGTAAGGGATTCTTGTATTAGTTCTAATGTTAATGTCACTCTTCATATAGCAATATCCTGTTGACACGGTAGTGGCTTTATGGATGTTGAGTACTTGTAAAAATCTGTAGCTTGTACTGAATGAAAAAGCCATGCTTAACTTTTTTTTTTTAAATAGGCCATGATTAGTCAAATTTTAAGTAATTATTTTAAACGTGCTTTAAAAACATGCAAACAATAGGTAGTCTGAAATTTGTTCCTGAAATTAGTTAAGAAAGTGACTTCTCAGGTAAAATCGTTGTTCTGGATACGACGAACACAAACCACTATTTTCATTTAGCTGGATCAAACAGCTCTTGCATCAGTTTCCTGCTGTGAAGAAGAAGCAAGAGTGACCACTTGCCACGCTGAAGACTAAGTACAAAGCCCACCTGTTTACTCAGCTTTCCCAAACCAGCACATTTATTCTCACAGATCCTTTCAAAACCCAACCAAAGCCTCATGCAGATGTCCCCATCAAGTTGGGGGAACACAGAACCCAGTTTCATTTCTGGGAAGGTTACTAAGGAAGTTCTCACTGACTTGTGTGGAAGATGTCTCAGGTGCAGCGTTTCCAGAAGGGAATCAAGCTCACAGCTCTTGCAGTTGTCTAGGAAATCTTTGCACTGTTGATTTCAAACATCACTGGATGACATGGGAGCTGTTAGATCAGTTTCTTATGTACTGTATTGGGTTTCAAAGGAGAAGATATCTGAGTACTTTGCACTAATTAAACCCCCCAAACACGTGCATGTGAGCACGGACACACACACACAGAGAAACATTATTCCAAATTAGGAATTAAACATTTATTTGGCCAAGTCTCCCATCATGACTACAGCAAATTCTGTCTGCATAGCAAGAGGACGTATTGTCTTGTGTAGAAGGTCTGGCCAGTCATGACTCTGTGTTTTACTCACTGCCCAGACTCCAGAGCTGTTTTCTTCCTTCACTGACACCTGTCTGAACTTTTTGTGAGCAGCCCTGGATTCCTAGTGGTGTAATCAAGGACAGACTCAAGTCCCAGTGGATGTGGTGACACCCATTGACCACCCAGCGTTTAGAGTGCAGCTTCTGAGACTGGTGGTGTTTCTGAGATAGCCTCAGCAAATAAAGACCTCTGAGATTTCTCTAAGGGCAGTATCTCCATAGGCCATAAGAATATACTCTGTGGGGTGTTTTTAAATCCAGACATGAAAACTTTGTTCCTTGATTTGTCTTTTGGTTATGAGAGCAAATTCTGAGGATCTTCTTACGGAGGTGCAAAAACACCAAGACAAGTGGAGGGTTATGTAAAAGAATAACTGCTTCTCTCTTTCTTCAGACAAATAAAAGATGTCTGTACTGGGCTTGTTGGATGTTCTGTGTGACTTCTCCCTTAATGTGCATAGCTATTGTGAAATGGCCTTGAGCCATCTCAATCTCAGTAGGAGCTCTGCTTTGTACCACAAAAATCAGATAAATATAAATACATTTCATTACCTAATAGTTATTCATAATGCACATTCTGCCATTATCATTTAAATGACGTCTCTTCGATTTCCTTATTTGCTGATCCAAATCCACCATTGCTGTTCCCTCTGATTTGCTTAGGAATACATATAGAAAATCATGTAATTACACTTGTCAGCACAAAGAACTTGTAATGTTCTTACACATCCTATAATTGCAGCCCATTTGTCAACAAATGACAGCTTTAATAACAGAAGTGCTCACATCATATGGAATGTCCACACACTCCTTTAATAAACACTGATTGAAAAATTTACTGCCACAGCAAGATGTTTCAGGACTTTAACATGAGGATGAGAAAAAGCTCACCCATAACTGAAAACATATGTCCAGAAGAAAGGACCCAGCTCTCTGCACTGTCAGGTCTTGTTGCTGGTGTACATTTAGGCAAGGATATAGGGTGAGGTATATTAAACCTAGAAACCTCATACATGGCCAGCAAACCCAATTAGAATGGCTTAAACTGAAGCTGGGGTAGGGTGCTGTGTCTCCTCTGGATCCAAGCCAAATTAATATTATATATTAATATTATTTATATTTTTTTGGACTGCTTCCCTCTATGTAGCTCTCACGCTCCTCTGAAGCACTTGATGCTTAAGGTGAGTGTGCCAGTGCCTACCTGTTGTGGGTTCCTCTCCACGTTTGGCAAAGTCAAGTGCTGGGGAGTGCTTTTGACTCACCTTTTGGCTGAAGTTTCCTATTTCTTATCTTGACATGGTGATTCAGAGAGTCACCAGCTGAACTGTGGTTAAAATGGCAGGCCTGCAGAACATCACCCTGTGCAGTAAGGCTTCCTATTTAGAAAATCAGAATTCAGGCTTTCAGGAGAGACTAGGAGGGTCAGGCAACCAGCTTGTCTTGGTTTTCCTAGGAATGCAACACTCACCTTCCTCAGGTGCATTGAAAAACCTGGCAGAATTTATTCATCATTAATTTGCTTATTGAATTGTCTGTTAGAACAGGGTAAGAATCATTTACAAAAGAAGAATATGAACCATGAGTTTGGACACAATGATCCCATGGGTCTTTTCCAATGTAGATGATTCTATGATTCTATGAGATTGATATGTTTCCAAATAGAAGGAAAAAGATAGCATCAAACTAAAACTTTAACAAAAAACCATGAATGATTAATTAGTCTCCAGTAAATAACAGTAGAGTTGATGACCCATTAACACTATAATAGAATAAAAATGTATGTATGAAAAGAAGTGTCCATCATATTTAACCTTAGCATAGTTAGTGTAAAAAAGGTTAAATTGTATTGATTAATCAATTTGATATATTTATATAATATTTGAGAACATTCTAGTTTTAAACATATAATAACATGTCCTTTGGACATTGTGAAAGCTTCACTGTGCCGTAAAACTCTTTCTGTATTTGTCCATGCTCATGTAATTGAATAAGTAAAAAGAAAACATTGTGGAGCCCTCAGGGTCTCCTCAGTGCTGTGGATGCTGGCAGACCCAGCTGGGTACTGGGCAAGGGGCAGAGGAATCTTTAAGTCGAGTCACTCTGGCTGCGGTCATGCCATGGATGTTTCTCAGGATGGTGGCCCAGAATTAATGCGATCACTCCCAGAGCTAAAAGCCTCCTCTGCATCCTCTCATCCATTTGAACGGGATCCTGAAAGGCCAGAGTGACCGATGCCTACATCACACGCATGACAAATGGGGGTAGATTCAGTTCTCTTTGATATGCTGCAAATACATGAGTTCTGCTGCCTTTCCACTGGAAACAAGGCTGTCATGGTTTTGCCGTGTCTTCTGAACGTCGTGAGAAGCAAATTAAAAGCAGATACAGTTAATGGGCAGGTGTTCAATTCTGCATGTAAAATCTGAGTGGAAAAACAGGTAAATATGTAGCAGCTCTGGATAGGCATCCTATTAATGTATGCAGAAAACATGAATCAAATGTAAGAAGCCCTAGTTTGAAGGCTTAGGGGTCATCTCTTCAAATCAAGCTTCAGTGCCTAGTGTCAGAAGGCTTCAACAGGAAAAGAAAGAGATCCCTGAGCAGACACACCAAAAAATCATCTTGACTGATCCCAACTATCCATTTCCCCTAGCAAGCAGGTCACAGACAACCTATAGAACTGACCCAAACAACACCAAATTTATGACTGATGATTTATTCAGAACTTCCTGAAAAGCAGGATAGAGAAATCTCTAAATGAATCTGGTATGCGGGGACATTCTAAATCATGAGATGTTCAAAAAATAATGACCAAAATGAATGCTAAGAAGCAGCTAATACAGTTGGGAGAAATCTGTCAGATCAGAAATATTTATTGAGAAAAAAAGAAGAGGAAAATTATTAGTAACTGTGTGGGTCATTTTCAGTCTTTGGAATTGCTTCTATCCTAAGAAAGTTAGAGAAATGTGAGCATAAATAATGTATAATGTTCAACCGTATGGTATTCGGAGACTTCTCTGTAATAAAGTGCTATATTCTGGATGCGAGTAATCTGAGTTAATTTGTGCTTGAAATATATCTTTTAGCTCTCCTATCTGTAGGGAACACATGGAAACTGATGAAAACCTGTCTCAACCATGCTCTAAAAAGACAGAAATATTTGTAAACTCTGATATTGGAAAATTTCCATCTTGACTTTTGAACTCTCGTCGTAATAGTTGTCTAGTTAGTTACTATGGTGATAGTGCCCAAAGCATCAGCAGCTGCAACAGCAAAAAAAACCAACCCCTGTGAAACACAAGATTACCTGAAAGGAACAGATAACCTTGTATAAAGGAAATATTTATCTTTCATTTGTATAGCTATCGTCACGTTGTTATAGTGTCGTTGTTGTTGCTGTTAATCCTTCTCTCAGCTAAATTCAGCTACCTATCTTGATTAATCCACAGGTAGTAAAGTTACAGAAGAAAACTGTTCACCCCACCTATTTTTCACGTGTCTCTTAGGGTGATATGAACAATTTTCTGGAAACCTCTCTCTCTCTGCCTCTTTCCCTCTTTCCCTTCCTCCCTCCCTCCCCTAGTTCTAGTGTGAACTCATATAACCCATTTAGCTAGCTGAAATGAGTAAAATGAATTGAACATAGGTCAACATTTGCTGTAGGATTAGAGATATGGTTTTTTTACCAAGAGGTCTGCTGGAGTTAACAACCATAGATATCAAAATTGCAGTAAATACAACGATACTGTTACAGTTGATATAAAATTTTTAGTAGATGTATATATTCATACACATACTATTTTTCTAAATAGATTGCTTAATGTAAGTTTATGACCAAGGGTGTAGTTCTATTACTATCCATTATGCATTATCACTGCAAAATCTGTTCCAAGAAGTAATTTGCATTACTGGATTTCATCCTCTCGTATTTTTTTTCTGCTCTTATTTCACTTCTGTGACAAATCTGTCTCTCTGGATTTCGATAGTATTGGTTATGACTAAGAGGATACATGAAGGAAAAGCAGGATACTCTCTCTGCTTATTAGTACACAGTAGTTAATGATAGTTAAATTAAAAAAAAACAAAAAAGGACAAAGAAAAAGCAGAGTAAACCAAATTACTTCTTATGATGACTATTTTGAGGGCAGAGTTTTTCTACTTTCTCTGTTTATTATGCAAATAGAATTAAAAAAAAATGTATAAAAGGGTGAGGTGAGGATGCAATTGAAAAGGTACTTAAAGTGAATTTATACATTGTTTAGGTAGTTCTGTGCAGTGAGCAGAAGGCATAGCCTCATAGCAGTAGGAAAGACCTAATATTTAATATAAGGAAGTAAAAGTAAAGAGAAAATGAAAGAGATTTAAAGATACCTGGTCTGTTTTGTTGTTATTTTTTATCTTTTAATATATTTTTATTAGGCACACAATGTTCTGGCCCTATGATTCCATGCCATGAGAACTGCTCCTCCTCTGTTTAATCGCTGCAGTGCTCAGTTCCTCTGACACTCTGCCCTTTGGAAGCCTAACTGCAAACCTCCTGAAATCAGCTGAAGGAGAAAAGGCCCAGACCTTGATTAGCACGAGAGATTTTGTGCTGAAAGTACCTGAACCCCCCCCTTGACATTAGAAAATTGTCAGAATAATATGATCCTGAAAAAATATAGATCAAGCACAGTAAGAAGAATGAATGTCTTCTGATTTTTTATGAGAATGACCTCAGTCTAGAGAATATATTTTTTTTTATATGAAAACTGAAACCTTTACTTCCTTTGTCAGACAAATGTGATTTTCCTAAATGACTTTTTTTTTCAAATATATATAAAATAAAGCTGTTATACAGACAGCTGAGCCTATTCTATAATATAAATATCCTTCTCACAGAAGAAAAGTTTCCAATTCTGACTCTAGGAGGTGAAGAAGCTTCTCATGCTGTGGAGGGGATTTATCTGACTAGATCTAGACTTCCACAGTGGAAACACCCATGCCTGAGGTAGTCACATTACCTTCCTCTTCCTGACTGAGAAAAAGCAGGTATATTTATGTCGTGATAAAAATTAGACGTCTGTATTTTCAGGATGACTCATGGTCTAAAATGCTTTCCACTCACCAGCTATGGTAAGAGAGATGCCACTGAGACTGGCAAAATATTGATGCCTAAAGTTAGTTTAGGTGAATCACATCCTGAGTGAAGGCTCTGGATGCCACTCATTCGAGCCAAGCCTGAAGAGGATGAAGGTGCAATGATTCCATCACAATAGTCCTGTTTCTAGACCTTGTTCCATTAGGAATAATCTGTCAATTAACATATTTTAACACAATGAATACTAAAATAAGCCTGAACACAGACTTTGAGAACTTCAGGTATTTAATTCCAGCTCAGCAGCTCATCCCACCTTGAAACAGCCGTTGACCTGGGGAGGTGTCTCCGTCTCCTTCCAAAGGGTGCAGGTTGAGCCAAGACTTTGGATCTCACCGGGCTATGACTGGTGAGCTGAGACTTTCGGCCAGTGACCTTCGGCCAGTAGAGATGTAGATACCATCTCCAAGAAGAGCTTGTTCTCCTTGTCCACAGGACCCAAATGAAGTGAGGTTATGAGGAAAGAGACTCCTGCCTCTCCTCGGGGGCAGATGGCAGGGAGGCCAAACAAGCCATCATGCAGGCTTCTCTTCTGCTTCAAGCTATGGAGGACTTCTGTTGAATTCCTTGTCACTTAACTGACATACCACCTACTTCTCTCTGATTTCCTTCTGGGAAACAATAAAAAGTAGTTGCTATAAGAAAGCAGATGGATGATTATTGTTTTCACCACTTTTGTCAACATCTATGGAACTTCTCAGACTATGGATGCTAGAACAATTTGTTATTGTTCTGTAAGATACAGAACTTGGTCTTGCAGATCTTTGTTGAAGAAATCAGGTCCAGGTTTGTTTAGACCATCAGAATTCTTAGTTGTAAATTGTAGATGATTTAGGCCTAGGTCTTTTTCACCAGTCTAGGGTTAGACTATTTTATTTCCTACTTCAACTTTGCTGCTTTTTAGATATAGCCATCAAATATGATGGTGATGCAATAGTCTGGCAAAGATATGTATGAAAAAATAAGTTTTAAAATATTTTGAAGCAAGCAATACACGGTACTGATGACAAAGCTCTGCCTGCAAAGTGATACATGAATCTGAAATCCCAATTTAGAAGAGTAATATGTAATAGGATGCAGAATCAGAGCCCAACACAAAGCAAGGAGATGTTATTTTGATTCCTAAATCTTAGCGAAGATTCTTCAGAATAAGAATTACTCAGCTGCATAGCAAATAGTATTCAGTCATGAAAAAGGTTGTGAAAACTGTCATAACACATCAACTTTTTTTGTTGTTTTTAAGAAAAGCAGGCTCTATTCACACAATAATGTTGGGGTTTTTTTTCCCTCTAGCATTTTTGCTGGTGTGGAAATGAGTAGGCAGTATCAATGCCTACAGAAGTCATTGAGAAATTTTCCAGGCAAGTGGGATTTGCAGGGACAAGGTATCTAACTCATAGTCTGTTCATTTTTATGCACTCAATTACCATTTACAACCTGGCCCTACGCTCGTTAGAGGAAGCTTATGCTGGAGTGAAAATTCACCCTTATTTTCAGTGGGTGCAGGATGTGATCCAGCTGGGTAATATACTTGTGATTTACAGGCATGAGCTATAGTGTTCTAGAGAAATATGCATGAAAAAAACCCATTATGTGTGAGGATATTCCTTTTATTTCATCATGTCTAAAGGAGCACATATGCTGCCTTATTCATTCTTAGCAGCAAGGTCATTTCCCAAAGGACATGGAACAAAAAAAAAATTGATCTCCAAACAGCTCTTATAGCAGTTACTAAATATCTAGCCTTGAAAATCACTTCTAAAAGCAGAGGAGGTATTGTGTTATTGTATATTGTATTTTCATCTTTCACTACCAGAGTCAATATTTCCACTACCATCAGTCAAAGAATTGCACCGAGTCCAGCTGTGTACATTCAATTGCATAAAAGATATTCAGGTGTTCCTGGGAGATCTATTCTCTGAGCCTTTGTCTAGGAAAAAAATAGGGGAAAAAATCCTTCTCAGCTAATTAGGTGATGTAATACTAGAGGGTTTAGCAGTTTAAATACATTTCAAATGTATTTCAGGACAGATTCTTCCATCCACCAAGAAATCAGACTGCCCATCTAGTCACCATAGGCACAACTGGATGAAGATTCCCTTGGCTGTCAAACTAGAGTAGGGGGATAGGCAGGAATTCAGCTATTGGGAGATTGATGGGGTGAGGAGTTTAAATGTGATGCAGAAAGGAAGTAGAATTGACCGTAAAGGAGAATACAGAAAAATATTTACATTAAAATGTGGGGATAGAAGCAGAATGGAAGGAAGCAGATCCTTCCTGAGTGTCAGAGGAACAAGCAGATAAATTGAAGTTAGCATTAGCTGCTCTGTTGTGTGTGCTTGCACCTGTGTGAGGTGAGTTTTCACTCTTCCAGGGAAAAAACGTCAGAAATTTCATAGGAAATGTTCCACAACCACAACTGCGAGTGATTTAATTTTCTATTTAGAGGCAGCGAGAAGCCAAGACCTAGAGAAGGAGCAAGGTGTCCTAGGAGGTTTCAGTTTGTGCTTTATGCTTCCCGTGTTCCCTGCAGATTCTGCCTTGTAATTTATCTGAACCAGGTATATTTTTGTTGGTCCTTTCTCCCCAGAAAGGTGTAAACAGAAAAGAGAGACGATTGGATTTTCAGGCAATTCTAACAATTAAATTTTTGGGGGGTTCATCTAAAAATTGTTACTTTGAAAGACAAAAATAAAAATAAAATTAAAAAACAAGGCATGAACGGGAAGGAATGAAATAAAATATTTCTATTCTTTCAACATTTCTAACTTCAGGCAGAGCAGAAAGACAAAGAAGCCTGCGTCAGCAAATTTGGCTGGAGTTGTGAGCACTGGCCCTGACCCCAGCTGTAAGAGCTGATGGGCCATGTGGAGAATTTATCCTTTTCCAAGGGAACTGTGGGTGACCCTTCAGCTATCCCTTGTGACTTTACCACAAAGTGTCCTGGAATTTTAGCTTTTTGGTTATTGACCTAGCAACTGTAACGAGGGAGATTTATCAGAATCTGCTGCTTTTTCTGGGTTTTTTTACCCCTTTTTTTTTGTCCTTTTCTATTATTTTCTCCTTTTTACCTTATTTTTTTTTTCTTTTTTTTTTCCTTCTTTTTTAATAGGAGTTTCTAGCCTTAATGACACTTGAAAAAAATCTGGAATCAGTGAAACAGCAACGAATGAATGCAAAGAAGTCCAAAACTTATTATGTATAAATCTTTTAATTTTTATGCCAATCTTCTGATACTGGGGTTCTCATTTTTTAATGCTTTGGATTACCAAGGAGGATTATTCCTCTCTGTTTAACTTTAATAACGGAAGAATATTAAAATGTTATTACAGCTCAGGTTCCAGCAATGCATTCGATTGAAAGGAATAGGTGGGGCACTGAAGCTGGAATCTATTTCACGTGGGTGCAGAGGGCACTGCAGTCTCCCTTTCGTAACGAGGAAAACACAGCATGGAGTGGAGGGAAAAGCTGAGCTCTCCAGCACTTCATCTCATAGCTACAAGTCTGAGAGCTGCTCAGCTGCCACTGGCCAGAGCTGCCTGGTTGTCCTTCCCTTTCCTTCCCACAGGGACTGCCCTGGCACATGTGCTTGCAGCAATAAACCTCCTTTCTCTGCCTACAAACAACTCCAGGGTTATTACGCTCGATTTGAGTTAAACTCAAAGACCTATTGTAGCAAGGATGGTGAGCATGGCCCCATCCTCCCCCATCTCCAGGCTTGGGAAGCCCCAGGTCGTGCATGCTGCTGCTGCTGGATCTGCACCACAGACTCCTGCTTTCAGCTGCATGGTCTCTCATCTCAGGTGTGCTCTGACCCAGACCACTTGTCTACAGATGTCACTGCAAAAGGGTGAACCTAAATAACAAGTTCCACTATTAATTGTAATTCTAGATGTGGAGCTCCAGCTTTAAAGGACATGAATTTCAACAGTGCCAAATTCACTTTGAAAGCTAGTGGGATGTAGAGACTGATGTGTAAAGGTGTTTGGGTATGTAAAGACAAAAGAAAACATCCACTGTCGATCTTGAACTACCCATAAATATAAAACCTATGGAAAGCCAAGTGAACTAGGGACTTAGCATTTGTGAAATGTTCAACTCCTTCCCCAGGACTCGGTCATCATTATTGCTTTCTGTAGCACCTCTGAGAAATAATTAAACACTTGTGCCCCTCATCCCCCAGATTTCATCTAAATCAACAAAGAATTACTTAATTGTAGGTTATTATTTGTGTTGCACTGTCGACTGGAGGCTAATTGCATCGTACAAAATGTAATAAGATTAGCCCTGTCCTTAGATTAAAAATGAAGGATTATTTATTTATTCATTTATTAACATAGCATAAAAAGAGCTGTACTGGATCAGGCAGTGGCCAGAGGAATATCTATGTCTATAAAGTCGAAGACAGTAATTTCCTATCTGGTGGGTTGAGTGACTGGAGCACACGCCACTGGGTGGATGAGCACATTTCTGGTTCGCAGCAGATGGCAGAAGATAAAATGTAAATATGTTTCAATAACCAGCAGTTTCTCCCCCCGACCATTTTGTTATTATATTTCCATTATTTCAAAGAACAGTTTACCTTTTTTTCCCTCCTGTTAACTAACAACCTACATCACATCGCCATGCAAATATGAGGAGACAGCTGTTTGAGTCACAAAAGATAAATATCTCCTGAAACAGCTATTGTTTGGAGTTCCTGAGTCTACTAAATAGATATTTTCAATGCAAATAAATGATGTAACCCAAAGTTAATCCAACAATACATTGGCAAAGCAACTTGTATGGTTTTCACAGGAGAATATTCAATCTGTGCAAACAGATCGCCATCTGTAAACGGCAGCATAAATGGGAAGCGTGCATCTGATGTGCTCACCAGACCTGATCCTTCAGGGTGCTGTGGACCCTTACCTTCTTTTGATAGCCCTACAGGAAGATGTTTCCAAAGCCTCTCGTTTCACAATGAGACTTAGGAGCCTAGGATCATTTCCAAATGCACCCAGTTTTTAAGGCTGCATAGGTGTTTTGGTGGAATCAAGCCCCTAGACCCTCTGTCGTGGGGGTTTCGCATCCCAGTGACACTCTCTTTACAAAATAAAATAGAATAAAATAAATTAATCTGATAATTGCTCACTGCCAAATTCAGAGCATTAGTCAAAAGCAAATGAATCCACTTTTCGAGGTAAAAATAACACTGCCCTTTTATTAGGCAGGACATCTTTTAAAAGAAAAATCTTAACCAAGCACTATTACTGTAAACTTCCAAGACATAAAAAACACTTGTAAAAATTCTTTTGGTTTACAAGGAGTTTGGGTTACACAAAACCGATAAAAAATAGATTAAAAATTAAACATTTATGACCCAAGGAACTGCTGAGCAGACTTGCTCTCGAGAACATCTGTAACAATAAAGCCCAGACTCACAAACTCTGAATTTGCCTGTTGTGCTTTCTTAATTACTGTACACACCAACTTTTTCGTCTCTGATGGGGGTAACGGTTGTAGGAAATAATTATTCCCTTAGGGATTTTCATATATATTTTCTATATGGGAACAGTCCCTTCTTGACAGCTATGCAAATGAATGTTATGTTTTCCATTTCAAGAGGGAGAGCATCCTTCGGTGTATAACCAAACCAACAAAAACCCCCCACCCTGTATTACATTAATGCTAGAGGTAGGATTTATCAGAGCAAAGTAGTTAAAGAGTGAGCACAATTGCAGCCTTACCATACATATTAATGGTGATATTACCTGCTGCCAAGGGACTCATACTACTCTTTATACACCTAAGTTATAGAACCAAAGCACGGCGAAATGAAATGATGATGTTCCTGAGCTGTTTCAGTTATTAAGGCTGTTTCAGTTTTCCTTTTGTCTTTACTAGCTGATGTATGGTGTATCAAAATCTCGACACAATAACATTACCGAACCTTTCATCCTGTTTCTAATTTACACTTTGCTCTGGCAAATTGATTTTACAGCCACGATAAGGCCATTTTTACAGTGCTGGAGTAACAAAGTGAAAATGAGAATTAGGCTCCCTTAGCAACAAGTTTTGCCTTCAGATCTGTTGTGTAACTAAAAGCCTAACTGGAACCACTTAATACTTCTATATTTTTTTAAGAAGAATTACAAATTCCAATTAGGATATGGTGCCTTTCCTAATATTAATTTCAGGTATACTTTTTCAATACCTCAAACAATTTTTTACTCTGTAATGTAAATTTTGATTTAATGAATTGCTCCTAAATTGGCTTTTAATCCCCTTATTTGTGTTAACAGCTCTTATTAAGTCATTACCTTCTTGCTCCTGAGTTAAGCACAGTTGAGTGGATCTAGATGTTTTGGATGATGGATACCTGCATGGATCATGGTTCTACATATACAGTTCCCCAATGTAAACAGGCATTAAGGAAAGGGAGAGGTGCAACTGGTAGAAAGCAAATGTTTTCCTGGTTCAGTATCTTCAGTTTTATTCATCAGTAACAGAGATGAAGCTTCACAAAAGCAATCATTCTGTATCTTTCTATCTGAACTACAAATTGAGGATAAATGAGTAATTAGATAGTTGTAGTAGCTGCTTTTTAAAGCAATGGTTATAGCAGCAGGCAGTTGAAGGAAAACATGTAGATAGAAACAGGATTAAGGGAACAAAGATTGCTGGGATATTGGGTATACACTTTCTAAGTGACTTTGGGAAGGGTGTTATATCCCACTGAAGTTCAGAATGAGGCACAAAAGGAAAGTCCTAAAATGCATCTCTATAAACACTTCTGCATTAAGCCCTAGTTAATAATGTTACAAAGATAACAGTCCTTCTGTTATTTAGTATGGATTTCCTAATTGCAAAACACCTCATGATTTATTATAAAGACTACAATTAGATTAGGCCAAACAAATCAATATGTCTTTAATTAGTGGCGTAGCTGTTGCTTCACTATGCTCTATGCTCACACCAAAGCTCAACAAATTTAAGATCCTGGGGTTTTCTGACAATGTTCCTTAACACTGAAACTTAAGCTTTATTTCATACGCAGAGGAAGTCACTAAGCCAGGGAAAAGGGAAAGGGAAAGGGAAAGGGACAGGGAAAGGGAAAGGGAAAGGGAAAGGGAAAGGGAAAGGGAAAGGGAAAGGGAAAGGGAAAGGGAAAGGGAAAGGGA
>JANHFX010017791.1:0-29105 GCA_027560015.1 Chloroceryle amazona | reverse complement strand
CCATGTTGGCTGGGCCTGATCCCCCTGTTGTCCTGCACTTGCCGCGTGATCACCCCCAAGATGAACTGTTCCACAATCTTCCCCAGAACTGAGGTTAGGCTGGCAGGCCTGTAGTTCCTTAGTTCAAGAAGGACAGGGAACTGTTTGAAAGAGTCCAGTGCAGAGCCACAAAGATGATGAAGGGAGTTGAGCATCTCTCTTATGAGGAAAGACTGAGGGAGCTGGGTCTCTCTCGCTTGGAGGAGACTGATGGGAGAACTCATTAATGTTTATAAATATGTAAAGGGCAAGTGTCAGGTTGATGGAGCCAGGCTCTACTTAGTGATGCCCAATGATAGGACAAGGGGCAATGGGTGCAGCTAGAACATAGGAGGCTCCATGTAAACATAAGGAGAAACTTTTTCACTGCGAGGGTAACAGAGCACTGGAACAGGCAGCCCAGGGAGGTTGTGGTGTCTCCTTCTCTGGAGGCATTCAAACCTCACCTGGACAAGCTGCTGTGTGACCTAATCTAGGTGATCCTGCTCTGGTAGGGTGACTGGACTAGAGGATCTTTTGAGGTCCCTTCCAGCCTCTAACATTCTGTAAAAATGTATATAGAATGAAAAAACATCCACCAGCTTTTTAACTTTGAATAATTACTGGATATCAACCAGCTCCTTAGCTTTGAATGACTGCTGGCCAGTGAAGATGTTGCAAATGAAATAGAAGTGATCAGCAGCCTGCAGTATTATTTGGTACCAGTCAAAGGAGCTCAATCTTGGCATTTGGACAGGAAAAACAGATCTGCTGTAAATAAACACGAGCTTTTTACTACAGTCCCAGCCTAGTGTCCTTAGCTACAGTATCCTTGACAACAAACACATGGTTCTCTTTTGTTGCTCGAAAAATGTGTGCTGAGTTATTACAAACATCTGTGCCCCACAGATTAAGCCCTCTCAAGTGTTCCAGACACTTCTGGACATGCTGAGACATCAGTGAGGAGAGCTAATACTGAAGCAAAACCAGAAAGTAGGGGAGCCACCTGAAATGCAGAAGGCAGCTCCCACAGCTTTAAGGGGCACATTCCCAAGAGAAATGCCAAAGGCAGAGCATGGCTGTGCATTTGTGGCAGGTGTCAAATGCGGTGGGGATACAGAGCATCTCTGAAGGCTCTGCAATGTGTTTTGTTAGGTTAGGAGCTCCCTCTCTTTTAAGAGCTTGTATTCTATGGTGTTTCCCACAAGATGACTGTCAAGCACTTCCTGGGTATTCATTCTCACGGTACTGTTCAGATGTAATGAATTATCACATATAAGGGGACTGAGAGAGGGAGGTGAGACTTAAGTTGTTCATTGTCTAATGAGAATCTGTGATGCAGTACTTTAAAACTGCCTGCCAACCTGATGGCTTGGGAAAAGTCAGAGTCTAGATCACCTAGGTCCATAGTTCTCTATTTTTTTTATTCCAGAAACTATAATGTAAAAGGTTCTAGAAAAATAAATGTGTAGTGACCTTATATTTAGGTGTCCTATTATGGTATCCTTGGATGGCAGATTCTCAAGGTTAGTCATTGCCAAATGCTGTGTTATCTCAAGGTGTCTGACTGCCATTCATAAACATTCAAAGCCAGTAAAAAGCAATGTGTACATATTCTGTTTAGACATGTGAATCATGTTACCTATGATACTGAATGCAGTGAGAACAAGGGTGATAGTCCCTTCACAGTATTGACGACTTGTTGATTACCCAGTAAAACATAACAAAAACATTATGAGCTAAAAAAACAGCTTTTGCTTCCAGAAAGTGAAGCAATACTTACTTGGCTTGTAGGGGTAAGAAGAATGCCTCCTAAATCAGTTTGGGGGGGGTGGAGCTGGATTGGTTTTGCTGCTTTGTTTTTAAAAAGAATAGAGTATCCTGTTCAGAATCCTTAATGAACTTCAGGGAAGAGGTCAGTAACAAAGCTAACATGCTCAAAAAGAAAGGGTTATCTTTTCTATCTTCTCTAACTGATGCAGCATGAGATAGTTCCTCTAAAAAGTGACTGCCCTACAAGTCTGCTGTCAATTAGCAAGTTATAGAATGAAAAAGAGAAGGAGCTTTCAGATTTAACCTTAGTGTTAGATTCTCTATTTCCATCTTTTATAGCCTTTCATCACTCTGCTGTTTGTGGTGGAAGCAAGGAAGAAGAGCAGGCAAGGTTTGAAGGGTTTGTCTTGCTGAACAACGCAGCCTGCTACGCTAACAATGATCACTCAGGTTGTCTCAATAAAAGGAAACTATCCCTGGTCAGATTGAAAGCCTTATCCCAGAGTTCTATCCTGTATTTCCTGGAAAAATTCCTCAAAGGAAAGGGAATTCTGCAGAGAAAGGTCAGGGAAGAAAATGGAACCCTCAGCGTGTTTTAAGGATGTTGCTAGACAATAAGTATCCCCAAGCAGTTAATGCATGACTACTCTTTTGAGAAGACTCTGGACTTGAAGACATTCTATGAAAACCTCTATAAAATCTGTTTTCCTGGAGTCATGATAAAGCAAGGGACTACTATTTATGCTGCCTTCTATGTGCTCACTGAGAAAGGGTGGGTAATTCTTGCAAAGCTAATCGTGATGATCCCCTCCTTGTAGTCAAAAAACAGTCTCCATAGTTGTGATGGAAAGTGTGGACCAATTTCCAGAACAGACATAACTCAAAAAAAAAATTATTTTTTTTTGCAGTGTTTGGCTTCTTTATCTAGTGCTTAAAAGCAATTGCTTGTCTAGCTCAGAACTTAACTAGTTGCTCAAGCCATCCATGTTTGCTGCTTTCAGTCTGCAAGACTTCCTGAGAGAACTGATTCCTAAAGACACAAAGTGATCGTATTATTCATTTAAAGAGTTACAGCAGTTACCTGTAGTGAAGCAGCTATTGTCTGCCTCTTACAAGTTAGAAACAAAGGAGCAGTGGAAAGGTTTAACAGAACTCTGAAATTCATATTGCAGATTTTAAGTGAGATGGTGGTAACTAATAGTGGTGTCCTGTTTTTTCTGGCAGTGATGTTATCTCAGTAAAATACATTTGCCTCATTTTGCCTTACATCCTAGAGAAAGGTTTAAAATCATCTGGCAATCATTACAGGTTCTCACGAAGGCAACACTTAACTAGAAGAAGAAACTTCCTACTGAGTATGCACAGACAGCCCACTGCAACATTAAATCCATAAGGGATTTGGTACAATGACTTTTCATGGTGGACTCTTCATCTTTATTTAACTCTGTGTTACCAAAATATTGAGAGCAATTGTCTTAATATGTGATTAAAATCTAGATATGTTAAAAATTTATAAAATTTATAAAACCTGCATAATTAGGGTATAGAGCAAGTTTTGTGTATTAATATGTTACAAGTCTATAATATTGAGAGATGTTATTAATACCCAGGAAAGTTTGTTTTGTTTTGTTTTTACCCCTCACATTTGCACATTTTCAGAAGGAAAGGTTACAAAATATATTACAAGTTAACCTGCAGAAATTAGAGAAGTTTTACAAAAGCAGCTATTCCAACTTTTTATTTTCTGGTTAAATTCATAAAAACCTTGCAAAAAAAAATAGAACCATCTAAAAAAAGTAAAATGTGACTAGTAGGTCAGCAGACTGAACAATGGTAGTTAATCCATGATTATTTAAGAGTAACAGCCATCATGATTTGTCCTGTACCCAAGAAAAAATAATATACTCTTACAAAGGTGATCTTTACCAAAGGAGGTGGGGAATTCATAAATCATTCTATGACTCTATGAAGAATTCTATGATTCTATGATCATTGTAATGGGCAGACCTTAGCAGACAGCCAGTTAAGATATCTGGAGAATGGATGTGATGTGTACTGACAGAAATTGCATAGATTGGGTGAGGAACAAGAAGTCTCAGGGACTAGGAGATAAGAAGTGTTTTCCAGTGACCAGTGGTAACCAGGAAGGCTTTCTGTCACACCACAAGATGGCAAGGAGCACAGTTGAACCCCCCAAATCCCCCAAGAAGCTGCCATCTCCCTCTTGCACTCTGAAAGGTTTCAAAGCTCTCCTTAGTAGGTAAAAGGGCTGGGCCTTTCATGACAAGTTAGATCGGATCCAGTTGTCAAACATAGACACCTGCTTTGGTGGAAAATGCTGGTTCAGTGCACCCGTACTCTGAACACTCCACAAAGATGAAAGATGTCCCTTCAAATGGTTTTTCTGAACCAGACGGAGGAGGAAGAACCCAGATAACCATTGGGCTCCGTTGGGTTAAACACCATGTTTGGTATCATCATCTCTTCTACAGTGGTTCAAGCTCTTTGGTTTACTGAAAAAAAAGCTCAGAAATTGATTACGATTATTTTGTTTCCAATGAAATAGAACTTTGCATTCATACCAAAATCACCTTTTTTTGGCCTTCTTTTCCCTCAAAAACATCCAGTCTTTCAAAGCTATATGTTTAATGTTTTGTTTCAGGCACTGACTGATAAAAGCAATTGTTTGTACAGCTGTAATCAAAGCTGAATGGTAAACAGCAAAGGCCTCTCTTTTTTTTTTATAACCCTTCTTGCTAAATTATTACCATTAATAATTACATTAATGTTTATTATGGTGGTATTAAAAAACTAATTGAGCATAGATCCCATTGTGCTTGGTGCCATACAGGTCTGGGAGACCAGGCAAGTCTCTCTTTTCCCAGAGATGGACAAGACCTCAAAAAGCATACAAAGAGAACAAATTATATATTACTGTTTTCCTTGTCTTGTGACTGGATTCAGAGCACATAGATTATAGTGGACTTTGGATCAAGTTCACTTAATATTTCTTTCCCTTGTTTTTATATTGTTCTAAAACAATAAAGAAATCTACATTTTAATGGAACTGAAGGACAGTGCAAGGACTCTGCTTTTAGGAACTAAATGTGCATAAAGCCATTCAATCTGTGGCTTCTCTTAAATTTACATTCTATGTCCCTGACAATGTATCAGTTTTGGAATTTAAATGCTAACTGAATGATTTTCATTATCTCCTGATTACCGTAATAGTTAAATGCATGAAGAATCATAATTGAACAGTTTGTTAACCGTATCCTTATATTTTTCTAAAACTTCTTGCTATAAATTATATTAATGTAGCAACAACTCGGTACCTGTCCCTTAATAGTTTCTGATATATAACTCTTGCCTTGGAGCTTCGGTTAAGTTCCAGGTGGATCCTTACTTAACATTTTGTGATCAGAAATCTGTCATCATCCAAAGCAGAGGAAGATTTGAGCAGAAAGGGAATTAACAATGATGCTATCAGCTGTCATTCACTCAAGTAAAAGTCAAATAAATGTTTACAATCAGAAGTGATGACTTCAATAAGGAGATCTGAGGTCTTGACAGTCTGAAATAGATAAATTAGAAAATTCTTACCTGTTACTGATTGAGAAAATCACTGCTCTTGCTGCACATTTCTATCCTGGAAGAAAGAAAGAATCTTGTAGCAGCAAAGTTAGCTCTTCTGCGTCCTTGCAATCCAGAAGAGAAGCTCTCACCACTGTTTCTGTAGGTAATTTGGACTGCATCTCTCTCCTCTCCCTCCCTCTTTCCTTCCCTCCCTTCAGATTAGCCAATGAATTCTGCTTTATGATTATGGCCTGATTTTGAAGTTGTGGCTCCCTCTGCTGTTACATAGTTATAGGAATTCTAAAGACACTTGAGAGGAACAGCAACATCAGCGAAGAGCTATGAAGTTATCTGAATCATGGCATACACTCGTGCTTCATGGAAGTGTGGACTTGAGTGGAAGTTCACTAAAGAAAATGGACAAAAAACAAGAACAGAGCCTAAGCCTGCTCTCCTTGCTGGGGCATGATTTCTGTAGGACTCAAAGAGAATTTTGCCTCGTCCATAGGAAAAGTAGCAGTTTTTTCAATGTTTCCATTCTGTCACAGAATGAAAGTGAAATTTTATTTTAGAAGGATCCAGGCTTCAAGCCCATACATTGTGAAAGAGGCAGACATGCACTGTTACTCGGGCAAAGAACTCAGGAATGTAAGAGGGTGGAGAAAGTTGAAAATAGGGGAAAAGAAGGATTTGCAGAAGTGCCAGTTTTCTTTGATTTTTTTTCCCCAGGTCTTTCTCATGAAAACCAATGCAGAAATCAGAATTGCATTTTTTTCTCTTGCATTGGAAAAATGCACAAATAGAATATTTCCAAGGGCTATCTCAAAATAACATAATTTTGGTTTTTACTTAAAGTGTGTTTTAAGCCATGGTCAATTACTTATCTAATCCAGTGGCTAGTGCTTTTCTGCAGCCCTTCTAAAGGTGTGATAAGTAGTTGTAGCAAATATGTGTTTTCATTTGTAGGCATGTAGTATGTCAACAGAAATAAAAGATTTCCATAGCAAAATAAGTATAAACTCTTTGCAACTAAACTAACTGTGAAATAATTTTTCATTTGTACTGTATTCTTTCATGTTTTCTGGTACCAGTTATTACAGATGTGCTTATATGCCTCAAGAGCTTAGCTGATATCTTTCATCATTAGAGAAATAATGCAGAAACAAGAATATTTAAGGTCTTTCTCAGGTGTTTTGGCATTTCTCATATCTTACGATGACAAGAAGCATGAAACTGGAATCTGTGTAATGAATGGTGTGAACCGGAGCGCTGTCCTTAGCTACTGATTCTTTCTCAGGGCATGCTTGAGCTGCTTCTTGTTTTGTGTTGTTTTTTCCAAACTCCTTTCAGGAGCTTTATTTACCAGCTAGTTTGAACTAGCACCCCATATTCCAGCATTTCCCTTTTCCCCAGGCACCTCTGAAGGATATGATCGTCCTGCTCTGGTTAGGGAAGAGGAGATAAGTCTGTGCTCCAGCAGAGAAGGTATCAGCCCCCACAGATTTCGAGCCTCTTGCCAGCTCCTTAGGAAGCAGAAACTTCCTATCTGACTGGAGTCAGAAAAGCTGAAATGGTTTATTTAGCTGGCCTGGTCACTTCTGTTTCTTCCTTAATTTAGCTATCATATGTTTATTTGTTCTGCTGTTCAAAACATAAAGAAAGGAGAAGGAAACCACTAGGAAACAGACAGTTCTTTTACTTGAGGGATATTTTGGTTTGTGAAGCTTCTTCCCACCCCCATCAGCTTGCAGCCTTCTTCAGCTAGCCTTATCTCCATACCTTTTAAACATTTAAAGATACGCTGTGTCACTTTTATTTTCTGAATTCAGATATTTGGGCAGAGCCTGCAAGCTGGCAAAATGGCATCTACTCTCTTCTTAAAGACAAGGAAGAACAGCTTCAGCACTGTTCCCGAAAGACCACTCAGCGTTCTGCCACCCAGGGATCAGGAAATGACTTAACCACCAATATTTTGCTCTGGCATCTGGGACTTTCTTCTTGACAGATTTTTAGGATGAACTTCTGTACCAAGGTTCTGGTAATTTTTTGATGAGGTGAATGGGGCCACTTTCAAGTCCTGTTAAATGTCCATTCTTTTCATATCATGTCCAAACTACAGGATGAAAATTCTCACTATTAAAATGTTAAGTGGAAGCAGCACTTAGGTCATTTCAACCCTGCACTAGTTCACATGGCTGGGACACAGATGCTCGCAGTAGCCACTAAGTGTAAGCCAAGAGATGTGGTAGTGCTGGAGCTGCCATACAGTAGCTGTCTGGACTGTAGCATGTTGGGGAAAATACTGGAGCTAGCTTGTAGTGAGAACAGCAGCAGCAAGACAAAGCTGTGGATGCCTGTTTCCTCATCCAGATGGGTCCTGTAGGCTTGGTTCAGCAACCTGCTGAAAGGGATGCTGATACCTGAGCTGGCTGGTTTGGTAGTCCCCATTGTATAGTGAAATTAAACATGGCCAGATTCAAGCAAGGTGGAAATACTGTAATCCCAGCTATTGCTAGTCATGTGCTGGCCAGACTGGCTGTTACTGTTCATATCAGTAGATTTTCATTGATTCTAGCAACCAGTGGACCAGCCCCTGTTTGCTGTTGATAGGGAATGGAGTAAAGAAAGAGTAGCTGGCATGGCATGGGGCTGTCTTACTACTTACAGAGCGATAAGAAGGCTTGCTGCCATTTTCTGTCCACAGCACGTGCTTCTACTATGGGAAGGCACTGGGGAACAGTGCTGTTTTCTCTGCAGTTTATTACATAAGACAGTTGGACTCCATGGAGACAACACCTTTCAAGGGGGTACAAGTGTATGGGGAGGTAGTCCTCTCCACTCTGGCCGAATAATTCCTTCCTACAAGTGGTTATGGTGACAGCAAGGTCTCTACAAACATTCATTGGATATAATGACTGTTCCCCTGGGAGTGATAGGATTGATACAGCGGTGGGATTACAGCTGCACTCTGAACAATTCGAGTGTCTCTTCCAGTGCTCTTTTGTCAGATCTTCAGTCATATCAACATTCATTGATAGAGCACTGATCTCTTTCTTTTCTTTTCAGTCCGTTTAGCAAATCTAATTGTGGTCCAGTATCTGGAGACCTGCTCTCTCTGGAACAGTTAGACAGTGAGTTAAACAGTGTCCACAAAGATTAGTACTAAGTACTCAATGACAGAAGTATACGGAGGAGATGCACCAATGTAACAGTATATAGTCCATGTGTATGCTAAACTTGTAGGTATTTTGCACAAATCTGATTGACTCTATTTTGTCAGTATCCCTACCTCTTTCTGAAGCAGAACTGACATTTTAACCATTTTCAGTGTTCTCTGATTTGTTCATAACCTTCTTCTACAGGGGAAGCTATGAAACTGATGTATCTTCCCAGTGATTTTTCTGAACTGTTTAAATTATCTTCAGGCCTTCAGAAAGGTAGTCCTGTTACTCAGGACCCCCTAGGCAGGCCCTTATAAATGCATCTAGGATTTAGGAAGCTGATAGCATGATCCCATATATCTATTTTTATCTCATACATATGCATATAACAGGGTGAAATCCTGTAATCTACCCTCAGCGAATAGAACAGTGAGGGCCCCTCCAGTGTCTACTGCTCACAGGTTGGAAGGGTCACAACCAGCTCCAGCGATGTTCACTCCATTACTTCCAAGAAGGCACAAGGAGATATCGTTCCTGCTGCTACAGTTCTAACTAATAGCTAGTTCTAACTAATCCTGAGAGCCAGAGATTTAAGAAGCTACAACTGTATTTCTTATTTCATCTGCTTCCTGGAATCACCTTAATGACTTTCTGGTATTACACGGAGCCATGGATATATTCTAACCATTGGTAAGCTGTTTTCCTTCATATGTGCAGGTTTTCTACTTGCATGCTCTCGGAACTGAGCTTGAAAATAGACCATGTGACTGTGGTTTCCCACAAAAGATATTTCCATGACCTGAAATATTTCATCGTAATATACTTCAGCAAGGAAGAAATGCAAATGAAGAAAAGACCTATGATGTCATTATCGATTAAACTGAACACGCTCAAATGATTTATCTGAGTCTTTTAAACAGTACAGTGTTCTTGTTATAATTGCTCTAAATATTGTCTAAATGTTTTATAGGACATTCCCCATATAAAACACTTTCATGGACTTTGTACCGGGCACGGTGTAGTGCCTGAAGTCTACTGGCTAAATATGTTTTATAGTCTAGGTTTTCTGTACAAACAGCTTTCATAGGGTTGTTTGTCAGTGGACTTTGGTCCAAATAAGATTATTGCAGGAAATTCTACCCTGGTATGGAAGGCTACAGAGCTATTTATATGGCATTTCTTCGCAGTAGGTTGGACTCTCAGGCATGGGCTTATTGTTTTTTTAACAAACCAGTCATCTCCTGAAGAATATGTTCCCTTGTGCATCTGCATTAATGGATTGACCTACAAAAGGCACCAGGGTGGGCTCTTTTCTGCTTTGTTTCATCCCATTCTTCTAGTATATGTGTCCTTGCAGGAACGTCAATGAGTGTAATAGTATAATGAAGCTGTTTGTCTGACAACAATTTTTGTAATACTTGTTACTCTAAAATCTACATGATTTCCAAATTAATAGTTAGATTTACAAACATTTACAGACACCATAAACTCTTCTGTTTTCAACAAGACCAATCAGTGCCTGCTTAGAAGGAAAAGCAGTGATTAGATGTACATGAAAATTTATTTAACTCTGGATCTCAAAAAGAAAAAAATCACAAAGTTATATGTGGTAAAGCTTGGTTACAAATGTGTATGTTATAGGACAAACCATCTAGTATCAGAAATGAGATAGATGTGGCACAGTCAGAGCTGTGAAAGGCATGGGGCAAAATTCCTCCTGAAACCATGCTGCTTTTCTGCTTTCTCCTAAAGGAGAAATCCAGAGCATGGTCAACCTCTGGGGTAGGTGTGGAAGAGGAGAAAAGCATCAGGTGTTCTTAACCAATTCCATTGTAGACTTTGCAGCTTATGTCAGGATTAGTCTTCTTCACCACTCGGATGGAACAGCTTTTCTTATGGAATAGGCCAACACAGTTCACCTTGTCATAGTTCTTAGGGATTAAAACCCTGTAATTGAGAAAGGCAAAGAGAAATCAGCAGCCAAGAGTTAGATTGAGAAGGATGCTTACCAAGCCTCAGCCATTCTGGAACGAGTTACATCATGGATTGATTTGGCTCATGGATTCCATTAATACAAGTGCTATGAGTTATCATAGGATGAATATGGAGCCCTGATCATGGCTCTTAATAGATGAAGTGATTTCCCAATGTTTGCTCTGGTTTAAATGCAGTTGGTCATTCTTTTAGGGATTGATATAAACTGCCATACAGAGGCAAAATATGGATGAATTCTGTCTTTCTCACTCAAACTAAGACTTTCTCGATAATAACAACAATTTTATTTGCTGAATCATCCCAGCATGAGTACCACCAGCCAGAGCCTCTTAGCACAGGCTGAGTCTCCCTCTCTTACAGCTGAGGACAACCAGGAGTATTTCCCACCAAGGGTTCCTTAAGTTGTATCCTTCCTCACGGCCCCTTTGTGGAACATTTCTCCCTCATCTCAAGATTTTTTCCAGCTATCTGGGGAGATAATCAGTTCAAGCCAGTGTATTCAGGAAGATACAGCTCTCCTTGATGTATCACCTGCCATCCATGAGGCAGAACACACAAGAAGATTTAGAAAGCACATTATCAGAGCAGGGCATGTGTGTGATGTTTTGATAAGCAAGAAGGGTGGGCTCTTGGCAGGATGGGGAGGATGTGGCACAGGTCTGGCCAGATTAGATGCTTGCAGGCAGGCCAGTGGTCTGGTGCAGAGCTGCAGAAGCTCACACGTGTGTTGTGGGGTGTTTAGGTATCTGGAGACAAGCAGCTGAAATGAATAGAGGGAGGAAGGAAGCAGAGGCTAAAGGGAACCATACACCCAGTTAATGTCAGAATCAAAAGAAGGACTAGGTGATGGGGAAGAACTGTGTGCTGGAGAGACACGAACTGTGTTTCATTTTCTTTCTCCCCAAAGAAATCCATGTGATTGCCAGATTATTCTGTCTGATCACTATAAGAGCTAACTGGGAAACAGGAAGAGGAATTTTGCTCATGCAAGTATGAAATTCCAATGCATGTCTTCAGTGAGGTTTTTTAAGTCTCAACATTCAAAATAGTCCCTGAATAAGCAAACAGTGGTTTGGGTGAACTTACAAGCTGCAGCAAATCATTGCATTCATCTTACACCTGCATTGGTAACAATCTTCAGTCTTCCATACCGCACCAAAAACATAGAGATTTCTGTTTGAAAGGCACCCTGCATGCAAACACCAGAAAATTATAGTCAGTAGATCAATATGAACATGTATCGATAGATACAGACTGCAGCCTTATGTTTGTGGACTAGCAATCAACACGCTGATATCCATAGTGTCACACCAAAGAATCCGAGTGCTCAGCAAAGACATCTCCAAAGTGTGAATATGAGTGTACAGCAGAGCATGATAAAGTGGTAGCACAACGTACCACAGCAATATTATTCTGCTGTTGTAATGGATCTGAGAAATGCCTTACCTGTGACCACAGTAGGATCTTCCTGCTCTTTCTCATGTTCAACATACAGGTCTAGACTTTAATTTCTCCCTCCTTCTCAACTCTTATTAGACTTCAACTTGCTCTGTTAAACTAAATTTAAACACCCACTGCACTGTCTTTGATTTTAGTGTCAGGTACCCCACTCAGGTTAGTCAATGTTGGTTAAAAGTACATGTTTTTTTTGCCACATGAGCAAGGACCTCGGTTATGCATCAGCTCAGAGGCTAACTGTTGAACAGGATAGAGTCTCCGTGTGTCCAGAGACAATTCCATGTGGATTGATTCCCAAATACACATCTGTTTGGGTCATTCCTCAGCAAATAACATATTCTATTGCAACATTTCTAATGGAAAAAAAAATACTTTGAAGCTCTGATTTAATGCTTCAGGGATGTCTAATACATTTGCTATTCTTACCATATTTGCTGGCTGGTCTAAAGTAACAGCGAGCATCACAAAAAGTACTTGAGAAGAGAAGGATCAAGTAAAAGAGCAGCAAGACGTTCTAGAAAAGAAAACAGAATCTTTCTTTAAAATTAGGTGGGTTTTTCCAAAGGTCTAGCAGACTAACTTGCACAAATTAAGGATGAGTCCTACTACTCTCAGTAAACTGGGGCTACAGTAAACTCAGATTAAAAAATACTTATGGTGTACATACAGACATGCTATAAGCTGTTAACTTACCATACTTGCATGGGCTGCTCACATTTCATAATGAGGGGTAGTGTGTATTTAAATACGGTAAGGAAACAATGGTCAGTGCAAAAGGAGGTGATGTAAATATGAGCACCTTGGGTGCCAGTGGACACTCTAACCTGTTCCAATCATCAATCAGAAGGTGGCACCTCAAAAAGTCTTGCAAAGGCTCATTTTGTGCACTGATGTACATTGACATCTCGATCTCCATTGTACTGATTGCTGTAAATCTGAAGAAAATCCAATAGATAGACTAGTTATTCCACATCAGCATTGGTGTCAGTGAAAGAGTCTGACCCATGGAAAACTATGCTTCAAGAGCTGGCAGGCCATCAAGGAACAGTGGGGAAAGGGCACATGCTAAGCAAGGCAGCAGGGCACTATTGTTCGGCTGACCTGCTACAAGATCACCTCCACATATGGAACAGGCCATTCATACAGTGCAGTGGTGTGGAGAGTCCACTGTTCTCAGACTGATTTATTATAATTTCAATTATTTTTTATAAGACACATTATTTTGTCCATATTTAGTGACCTGCAGAGACTAGCTGTAGCTTTCTGTCTCTCAGTTGCTGAAGCAAAGCCAGGCCTGGGGAAGAGAGGCAGATCACCATGACCAGATGGCACCTTTTTGGCAGCAAAAGTGAGATGAGCTGTGTATTGTCTCAGTCCAGAAGTGACTGTAACATTCAGGATGACTGTCGCTCAACAGCTCCCTTCCTGATGGCAACAACAGTGATGCTAAGGATTAAGGGAGGCAAAGAAAGAAAAAGTTCCAGTTTTCTTTCACCATATGCATGTCCCATCTCTAACACAGCTGGAATCAGACACCAATGATAGTGTTGTTTCTGCAACACTAAAATGAGGATATTTCTTTCAATACATATCTTGCCATAGGTGTCCAGTTCTTTGTGCCATTAGTTTGTTGCAATACACCATCATCCAGGAAAACTATCACAGATTGCTGTAGCTGCATCAGGGGCTGTAGGAATTCAATGCTTTACGGAAGTGGAGGGTAGGCACAACAAGTTTTTAAAGTTACAGGAGGATTCCCAGCATAATGAGTTGCATTCATTCCCTTAGTGTGGCTCTTTCAGGACACCTGGGTTTAATTAGACACCTTGATTGGTATGGATGAACTTGTTAGCTACCACTGATTGACAAACAGCTAGAGGATGCAAAGCTCCACGAGAAGTGTTTCTGGGATATAAAGAGCAGTGGGAGAAGAAGTGCAGGTTCTTGAGGCATCTGGCATAAAGAGAGTTGTGGAGGAGGTAGCTGCTCTTTGTTGTGATGGAGGACCTGATTTACGTAAGTTTTATTTTTTTGTGTGTGTACTCAGCAAGAAGCTTTAGAGCTTCTGTTGTATTTTGCTTTTAGCCTTGTGGTGCAGCTGTCAAGTTTTTTGTTAACCTTGTGATTTTTGGAAGATTATGCTCTTGGCTGTGTGTGGTTCTGCTGTAAGAAACAGTTGTGATAGCTAATGAAATGCCTTGAGAAAATACTTCTGGTAATCCTTAAATGAATTAATTTCTATTTGAATGGAATGATTTGCTGGCTTTGTTAGCTATTAGAGATAACAAGATGAAAAATTAACATAGCTCTTGTGCTATTAAGCCTTTAAGTATGTAATATGAATTTGGTTTTACTTTAATTGGAACAATTTGATTAGGTTCTAGTTTAACTAGAGACCCACTTCTGCCCTGTACTTGCTGTAACTCTTAGCAAATCTTGTGCTGCTCCTTGAGAAGAGGTGTTAGAGTGTATAGTATCTCTAATAAGAATATAGTTGCAAGGAAACAATCTACTTCTGCCTTCAAAGGCAGGGTGGATTCTAATTTATTCTCTTACTTAAGATGATTAGTTTACTTAATTAGCCTCTCTTCCTTGGAGGGAAATAGTTATATTAATAATTTTCTTATAATTCTTGCTGTTTCTCAGGTAGACAAAAGTATAAAATATACATATAAAATTGAAATTGCAGTGTGACCAAGGCTGCTGCTACCAGGAACGCCTGGCAGCGCCACCTCCTTAACCTGAAGTGTATATTAAACAGCATGCTGTGTGGTTTTTTTTCCCCCTCATATAAATAAATGCGACAGCTTAAAGCAACTTGGATTGCAGATTTGAGAATAAAGAAACCAAATGTTTATGAAAGCCTGTAATATTGAGTTGTCTATAGAATCTGTAGCAGAGCAGGGGCTGAACCTGCCCCTCTTCATGTTACTATTGACCTGCTTGGAACTTTTCTCTTGAGACAAACAAGGCTTGCCATGTTAAATGGGTAACAAAGGAGTAGAGAGGCTTCTCTGTTGTGCAGAAGTAAATGAAGTTGACTTCTGGGGCTGTAGCATTAAGCATGGGTTCCTCTGTTAAGAGAAGGCTAAATTGTCACATCTTAGATTGCCTAGCTGATGGCTGTGATGGGTGAGAAGGTTAAGTACCTCTGAGATGTGGAGACTATGGTGGCTTGTTGCTTTCTCTCTGTACCTGCAACCTGGGGGTCTGTTGTGCTGGAAGGGCTTGAGGCCCTGTTCTGACTTACTAATGTAAGTCAAACAAGTTCTTTCACTGCCTGTGGGTGTTTGGCAGCAGTTAAAGTATGGGCCTTCTCAATCTGAGGTCCATGAAGCGATGACAAGAACATCTAGCACTGCCTTTCCATGTTTATCTAGCTCCTGTATCTGTCAGGGAAGTTGCTAAACTAAACTGTGAAATAATGTAGTGGCTTGGCTAAAATAATGACTGTGCCAAGCCAAGGAGGCAATTCTGCTCTAGGAAGCTTTTCCAAATTATAAGGGTTCTGAGTTCTCTAAGGAGATGCCTGGAGTTGGAGGGTCTGGGCTGCAATCCTCTCTCAAGCCAGAGAAGTGCCTGGATGGTGGCTCCAGATCACCAAGACTCTGACTAGGGTATCAATTCTACAATCTGATTAAAATATGCTCATATGGAAAATACTTCTTCAGTAGCCTTTAGTGTCTTTAGACATGATCTGATGGATGTCTATTGCTTCACCTTGTGTTTCCTGATTCAAAACTACTTTAATGTGCTGCTTCATTACTAAACACTATCATGGGCTTCAAAATTGGATTCAAGAATATTGAAAATCTGATGTGATTTCAAAATGGTTCATGCTAATCTGTTTTACAGAAGGGAAACCGATGTTCCTTCTGACCCTGACAACTAATAGACTCCATTTTTAGCTGAACTTATGGGAATGAGCCCTACCTAATGTGTGTCCAACTTTTGGGAAAACAAATGGACGTCATGAAAATTGGTATTTTCACCAAAAGCACCACCTGTATGACCCGGCCCTTGTCAGTAAGAAAATAATTTGCTACTTCTCAGGGCTGTAGCAGCATCAGCATGGCCACCATTTCTGTTGGGTGTTACTGTCTTTCCCCTCTAGGAAGGATTCAAGATTGACTTCCTGATGCTTTTAGGTTTTGCAACTGCACGCTGCCCAAGTTGTCTCGCTAATGAAAGTTTCAAAAAGACATTTATCTATTAACTCTCCCTTTCTTTCTCAACCAGTTCACACCTTTACTGGTCTGGGGCAGATGGCAGTTGGGTCTTTTGTATGCTTGGGGGATGTGTTTATTTCAAACTTCAACTACTTCAAGTTGTTTAGCCTATGTGCATGCTCCCCTTTGTCCAGCTTGGCTGTGGCACTGAACACTCTTCCTTTTGAAGCAAAAATTGAGTTCTATAACTGCTGTTTATTTAGAAAGCCTGACTTTTTTTTCTTTAAATTGTTCAGCAAAGTAACATAACACCAAGGCAGTGTACCATCCCTGCTACTCTGAAGAGAGGTAAACATTGCTTTTTCCTTCTTTTGGTACTAAAGGGGGTAGTTCTGGTCTCAACCCATAAACTTACTTAGATCTTGATGTTCCACTTGCCTCCAGCAGGAATTAACCCTTGTGTAAACTGAGTCCAGAGCAACAGCCTCTTGGCTTTTTTTGGCTATGCTGCACTCGTAACATCTCTCTGCTCCTTTCTTCCATTCTGGAGAACATGCTGCAAAGCACAGGGAACCTCAGCTGGAACGGGTACATGTGTATGTCTGACCTGGGATGACATGAAGAGGCAGCTAATGGCCATGCTTAGGTGACTTCTCACGGATAGATGTACTGGGCTCTACCAGGCTGGAACAGCAGTGTCTGTCTTCCTGTTAGACAGGAAAAAAACAGTGTAAGAACAGAGTTATTGCATCTGTTACTATCTTTGGTATAATCTAGCTTTAATGACCATACAAGGGATTAACTCTAGCCTAGGTTTGTCATGGAAAGCTTGCATGTGCCAGTCATATCAAAGTGCAGACAGCAGAGAAAAACAAGGTTAAATATTCCACACTCCCTCCCCCGTCCAAGCTAGTGAGTGAGAGTTCTGCCTTCTTTCAGCAGTGCAGACCTGGAGGTAGCTGACACTGTTTGCCTTCAGCCAGAGGAGTGTCTTGCTCCACTTCTTGAGGGGGTTCCAGCTGAGGTGTGGGAGGAGCAGTAACTGCTTATGAATCTCTGGGCCTGAAGGTTGTTTTACTGCTAAGCTTTTCTTCTATCAAGAGTAATTCTGGATGGACAGAATGTCCAAGTTCAGAAAACACTCTTAAAACTACCCAGTCCCATCCATGATATCTCCTTGGATATAGTCTAAGTATACAGACACTTGTAAAATGTCACTTGTATTCTTAAACTTCACTGGACCAAACAGAAATTGAGCTTAAGTCTGCCAGCTGAATCAGGATCTAGGTTTCCTTGTTCTCTGTAGCTCTGACCTGTCCATCCATTCCTTCCAGCACAAGAGCACCGTGACAGAACGAGAATGCCATCTAGAGGCTACTGAATTTATAGGAAAGAAAACAAACAAACAAACAAAAACATCAACAGCAGAAAAAGAAAGTTCTAGAGCTGTCATATCTGCATATCAACAAGCTGTATTAATGTAGCTGGGCTGTTGTTATGGCAATTTGCTTGATCAAGCTCCTGATAAATCCTATTAGGCTTGCTAAAAACTTAAGTCCTCTTTGAAATTCTTGGGTGATAGTGAGCAGCAAGTAAAAAATACTGGCATGCTGCTCGCCATTTCAATTTTGGTCATTCTAACTTTTGAACCCCTTCTTACTGAAAAGAGATGGAAGAGTCTTCCATTTAAAGGATGTATATTGGCTACTCAACAGTAGCTATATACTAAAAACATAGGCTTGAGGACAGCCATGTAGCCAGACCAAAAGCTAAACTTTTGGTCACAAATGTTTCCGCCAAGTTTCATAATAACACTGCAGGGTTGCTCTCTTATCTGAACCGTATAATTTGCTGTTAGTATTAGAGGACAGTGATCTCTGCTTTGAATGAACTTGTCTATGACAATATGAATGAATCCAGTCTATGACTTCAGGAGCCTAAAGAATTTTGAATGTATACCTCACCGAGCCAGACACCTGCTAACCTCTCCTTGACCACAATCTTTGGTGTGCAGGACAGTATCCCTTTGTCCAAGAGCCAGGCAAGAGCAGGAGAGCACTCTCATAAAGCAAGTTCTAGCAGCCCTCAGGAAGTTTCCTTCACGTGCAGGATGTAGGGAGACTAAGGCTTAGCGCTGTTAGAGATCAAGCAAGTTGCAAATTGAGAACTGAGAAAGTCAGTGCCTCAGGGAGCAATTGTGCTCTAATGGGATTATCACTTGGTTCAGGGTAGCACAGCAGGGAAGCTACACAGTCCCAAAATGGAATTTCAGCCCGGTCCAGCTACCCTGACCTTCATACACTAGACTGAAGTGACATCTGTGTTTTACAGCTTAGGGAACGAATTCTTTCACAGTTTGAGCCATTATAGTTAGCTGTTAAATAAAATTGCTTGTTTCTGTCTCTGTAGATTTGCCTGATCTTTAGCAAGCCAGGGTAGCAATGAAAGAAGCCTCTGGAATTACAGTGGAGAAAATACTGGGGTATTTTGAAGGACATTATCATCTCATGGTGGCAAAGGACTGCAGTTTAATCAGTGCTACTTAATGGAGATCTACTTGAAGTATTGACTATGCAAAAGTAAATGGAAAAAAGTGTAAGGTTGAGATTTCCATGTTGAAAGAAATGAAAAGTGAAAACACAATTTTGGGGGATGGGGGAGGTATTAAAGTAACCTGGTCTCAGTGAGTGGTCTAGATTGGTGTATAACTTGTGTGGTTTGGAGTTTCATGTAAATACCTGTTTTAAAGCCAATCAGTTTTCCCTAAAATAAGCCATAGCTTGGCCCAGGGAAATATGCACACAACAGTAGATTTGAAAAGAAACTTTCAGGCTCTCAAAAGGTGCCAGTGCAAACTTTCCTGCATACCAACAGAGGAGTTAACTAAGAGCAAAGTGAACAAGGGAAATTGTCATTAATTGAGTATAAGTATATATATTTTTTTAATTGGCACAAAGCAAAATGTGACCTGTAAATCTCTATCTTCTTTGGTATGCATAATGTAGATAAGTACTTTCCTTGTTTATGGTTAAGTTGGATTTTGTTTTTAAGATTGGGATGAAAATCTTAACAGAAACAAAACATGAACGGGTACAAAACCCATTCACCAGTGTTTTATGTGATAAACACTGTTTAATAGGAAAAACTTCCATCAGATTTATATGTGTGTTATGGTCTTTGGTTTAAAAGACTTATTAGATGGTAGGCTAAACACTAGATTTAATTTTTAGGGCAAGAAAACATTTTCAGTACTCAAGACTTTTCTTGAAAACAATTACTGGGAGTAGAGGGCCAGTTATATGAAACTGCCTCTATTTCTAGGTGGGCTAGCAGGAGACCTCTGTGATGCCAGGTGGAGAGAGAGGGGAAAATAAGACGACACTACACAACCTCTTCTATTCTCCCTGGGCTACCTTGCCTCCCAAGATTCTAGAGAGTCTCTTAAACTTTTAATGTGTCAGGAAAATTGAGGATAATTCGCACTTCTGTGAATGTTTCCTTTCCACTATGTGGAGCTAGTAGTGTAACGATCTAAAGCTTTGAGGGTTGTATTCTTTGTACGGAACTTGAGCTCTGTGTGTTGAAGTAGTGAGAAGCCAAGACAAAGCATCACTTGGCAAAAGTGGAAGAGTAGAGCATTGTATGCTGTCTCTGCTTGATTGATTTTTTTTTTTTTTGAGGGCTTTGTCATCCTCCCACAGCTAGACTCCTTGTCACAGAATAGAGCCAAGTCCCTGCTGTGCTTTGGTGTTCCAAAACTAGATGTGCTAGGTAACATCATCTGTTTCCGTGTTGAAACCTGGAGCAGACAAGAGGAGAGCAAACTGCTCCCTGGAAGCTTTTTGGATTAGACATGAAACAAATCTTTCCTACTGCTGCATATCAAGCAGAGTAGATCCACATATCATAACAAGGATTGGCAGGTAGTGGTGAAAAGCTCTTGAGTGGATTTATAATGTAGTTAAATAGGCCTGGATCATGTAGGAGTGCCAGTTCAGGCTGGCTTCTCTGGAATTTGGATGCATACATTACTTGGCCTTACAGGAAAATAAATCTTCGGTTGCCAATCTTTGGTCTTAAGTTTACTTAAGACTTGGTGTTCTCTATGGACATGGCTTAGATCTGAACACGGTGGTCTCTTGCAGACAGAAAGACATTCATGGAATGGTTTGGGTTGGAAGGAACCTTTAAAGAACATCTAGTTCTACCCCCACCCCCCTTGCTGTAGGCATGTACATCTTTAACTAGATTAGGTTGCTCAAAGCCCCACACAACCTGACCCTGAACACTTCTAGGAATTGGGCATTCACATCATCTCTGGGCAAACAGTTCCAGTGTCTTCCCACATTCATAGAAAAGAATTTCTTCCTTGGGTCTAATCTGAACATATCTTCTTTTAGTTAAAAACCTTTACCCATTGCCTTATCACTATGGGCCTTTGTAGAAAGTCTCTCTCCATCCATGTTGATATTCTTCCTCTGTCATCTCCTTTGGTGGAAACTGGATGCAGTACTTTCTCAGAAAGTATTTCCAATTCCTCTAGCCTCAACTCTGAAGCTCTGGAGACTGTGCTAGTCATGATGTCTTTGGAAGATGTCTTCAAATATGCACGCTTGTAAAGGGAGGTAAACAGGATCATGGCCCAGTTGCTCATGAGTACAATGTCTCACAAGCTATGTGAGTGGATTGTTTTGTGAATGGTAAATCTTCAGCTTTCCAAGCGAGTGTGGGAAGCAGAAACGGAAGAGGCAAGCTAGTACATCTGCTTACAGTCACACTGTCAGACAGGTTTCATGATAAAAACATGTGCTTTGTGGCAGGTGAATTATGTTTGTATGTGCAGGTATGTGGATGCAGTTCCAAAATGTTTCTAAGCCAACTTCAGCATCCTTGGCAGGTGCTGAAGGAGCTGGGGCTGGTCATCCAGAACAATGAGTTGGACTAGAACACTGGAAAATTTTTAGTGACAGAATAAGGAAGGTGATGGCTTGACCCAAGTAGGACTGCAACATCCTACACATGCACTGGATGAAACTCTTAAGGGAGCTGGAGTCTGAGGTAAAGGCAGCTTATAACTGGAAGAACAAACCTTGTAAGTGGACAGACTCCTCTTTGTAAATGGGCCTTAAATGGCATCTGCTGCCAGGATGGCAATAACACCTCCTTTATGCAGTATAAAAAATGCTGAAGATTATTACACAACCTTCACAATGATCTGATCCTACACCATTATGCTACAGCAAATCAGGATGGCCTCACAAATGTCATCGTCTCTTTGCAGGCTCTTTTTTTTTTTTTTTTTTCTGCTATTTCTTACATATTCAGACAGGCTGTGAATCTGAATGTTCTACTTGATATAATTAGTAAGATTCCAGTCTGAGAACATGTATCCTGTCTGCACACAGATGGCACCTGTAAAATAAGAGACAGAATAATGGTCTGCTTTTACCCAGGCACCAAGGCTGTGAGAGAAAGTTTAGAGAAATAACTACAGAGCTGTAATCCTCCCAGTCTTTGGACAACTTTCAGACAGTACATAATGGGATGCCTCATCTGCTTCTACTCTGTCTGAGGGTACTCAAACTGGCAAACTTAAGCAGACAATGAGAAGCTCAGGAGTAAATGAATCTCAGTGGGTTACATTCTGTTTTTGAGATCATGATCAACAGCAGATTAGAAGACTAGTGCCCTCAGATCAACCAGTGAAAAAGAAATTAGCAGATGTTAGGAATGCAGAAAAGGAATTAACTAAGGAGGGGAGGAAGATTGCAGGAAGGAGAAAAATGACCTCCTCTTTTGGAAGACTGCACAGATCTTGATCTCTGTATAAGAGAGACCATAAATGCAAAGCTCAACTTCAGTCAAATATAGGTCACAATTCTAGACTTAACAACATTTTCAGTTTAGGCTATAGTACTGCAGAAAAGGGGTTCAGAAGGAGTGGTCTTCATACTGAACCCAGAATGTCTCTGCAAATACTGGGAAAATTTATACTACTACCTTTGAAAATGTCATCAAAGCACCTTGCTTTTTTGTTACTGTTGCATTCTTAGTCTTTGTGTTTTCTAGTTTGTAGTTTTTCTGAATAGAGTGATTCTGAATCTCACTTCTGACTCGTTCTACACAATAGTTCCTTATTGCTAAGGGGCATCTGATCAAGACAAAGTAATCGTGTGCCTAAACAGTTGGTTACAAAGGTTGTTCCACATTGCATTATAACTGACTGCATAAATACAGTACAGGCAGCTCCCAGTACCTTTCAGATAAGGGTAGATGTTGGAAAAATAATTCAGCAGTCAATTTTGAGTGATTTGGAGGTAAACTACAGAAGTTGTAGTCGTTATTGTTCTTGATGTGAAGTGCCTTACAGGCTTTGTGGCACCTTAGTCTGTTCCACAGTTAGATTTGCAGCTTTGTCTTGGAAACTGTTTTATCAAGTACACTACTGGATGTCCTCTTCTAAGAGGAAGGCAACTAAAAATGCAACCAGCAGGTTTCCCTTCCTGGGGAAGGAGAAAGGGAAGTAGAGGTAGAATAAAACACTGGTGTGTAGTTCCTAGAATCCTGCATTTTACTGCAAGAGTATGATCCAGGCTGGCACAAGCTGAGGTTTGCCATGCCCTTGCAGACAGCATGACTAGGTTCTGCTAACAAGCTATGTGCTCATTCCATAATTTGAAACAAGGAACTACCGAAGCTCTGACATGCACTTTCTGTTATGGGGAGATAGAGCATGAAGACATAGGATGCTTGTAGGGACTTGTGGGAAAAGGCAACAGAACAACTTCATAAAGAACATGAAGCAGTGCCAGAAGGGAGACCTTGTACTGACAAGTGTCTTCCTCTCAGTTATTGTTTGTGGATTTGCTGAGCTGTTTCCCTGTTTGACCTCAGTCCAGATCAGTATCTCCAACCAGCCACAATCTCATCAGCTGGCCAATTTAATAAGTTGAATTTCTTAAAGTTTGGTCTGAATAAATGAACTTGTATCAAAACCCCAGAGTGAGGCTGGGTTTGCTGTGCTGTAGGTGCCAGGTTAGACTGGGCAGCTGGTGGCTCTTGCAGAGCATAGGTTGGGCAGGCTCCGGGAAACCATGAAGGCTAAAAGATCATCATACAAGACATTATCATAGCAAAGAGAGTGTTCAGAAAGAGTGTTTTTATTTTTTTTCCCACATTTATTTTTTTTTAAGGTTAATTTTTTAGGTTTCCATCCTCACAGAATAAAACAAGTCACATGAATTTCTGATACTTCATTGGATTTTATTTTAGTTTTAAAATATAACTGTTCACAAATAACAGAATATACTCCCTGGCACTGAAGTGTGATGAGGATGCTTAAAAATGTCAGATTTAATTTCTGTATTCAAGGAAGGAATAAGCTCATTCTTCATGGAGAAGCAGAAGACAGAGAAACCAAGAGAATCTTTGTGTGCAGATATTCAGTTTTATTGTGTTAGTTTTTATGAGTAGACTTTATTCAACAGATGCGGTTTTGAATTTGTGAGAGAACCTTTAAAACAAAAAGAAAGAAATGCTGCCCAAATCAACAGTCCTTCTCTGTTAACCCACCCATCCATGGACTGGACATTCTTTTGAGTCATCATTTTTCTCCACTACTTTGTAAGTGCAAGTCTCCTTATTGAAAATGCTTATACACTTCTCTTTATCGTAGCCAGCTGGTGTTAAATATCTGTCATTGGGAAAAGAAATATAAAGAGGTGATGAGACCAAGTAGTAAACACCTTCTGTTTCAGATGATATCTAAAATTTTAATATAAAGAGGCTATAGTGAGGAGGTGTTCAGGAGCAGAAAAGGAAGCTCACACAAAGCTCCCAGTGCATATGTTGCTTAGCCTGCTGCTTAAGCAGGATGAGGAGAGAGTTGTAGTTTAGTGATCTGATTTACACTGAAGGGATGTTTGCTCTGTTTCATCGCTACTCCAGTGTCATTGTTTTTTCTCTTCAGCCACAGCATGGAACAAGAATTGCATGAGTTCTTTGGGTGTCGCTATAGGAAAAATTACAGACAGGCCAATGTGTCTTGAGTTGCTTCTCAGAAAAAAGCAGCAGTCTGTGGCTATGAGAAGATCTGGATTAGGAGCAGTAGAAATGTCTTAAGTATCTACATGTTCTCTCTTGAATAATTATCTTGCCTGAAACTTTAGCCCCAAGAATAACTAAGTCTCTTTTAAAATCATGAACAATTTGTTAAACATGACCTGTATTTGTCAGAGGAACTTCCTGAACTCTCGAAGATGGTGTTCGGTTAAGGCATAGCTTTGTGATATGAAGTGAGAGAAGTATCATGGTCATTTCTCTGGGATGCTTGTGTGAAGGGAAGTGTGTTGTGCTGTATCATGGCAGTGGAGGGAAAGCCCTCACTGCTGCTCTGAACTCACCCAGTGCAGCAGCTAATTCCAGTCTTGAAACAAGAGCAATCAAGGCAGTCATCTGTCCTCCATCTGGACCCAAATGAATGCAGCTGTCCTTTCGAGTCATGACAGCCTGAAAACATAAGTGCACAAGCAGAATTCAGTGTGACACCTATTGCACCAACAACCACTATTGCTTGTACAAAATAAGTAGGATCTTTGTTGGCTTTTTATGTGGACATCCCTATCTGGCAAACACAGATGTTCCCCAACAGAGCAGGACTGTAGCTCTCTAACAGGGAAGGACTGCTACTATTCTGACACATGGAGAAGTTGGGTCACTCTTCCCTGTGGATCCCAGCAGCGTTGGGTTTCCTTGTGTAGCTTGTCTTGAAGTACAGGAATTGGAGCACCCAGCAGAAGGACAGCTACGCACAGACCTAGTCAGAATTAAGGAAAGGCTCTGACTTCCTCCCTCATAAACACCAATTACTGTTGTTCCCCTCATTTGGAACAAGACTCAGTCTGCTTGGAAATCTCCCAGTCTTCAGCTGCGGGAAGAAAGCACATTGGGTATAAAGTTCCTGCCAAATAGTCACAGAATAGACCTCCTAACGTGATCTGGAAAGAAGGATTTTGAGCATAGGACAAGACAGATTAGAGGATTCTGGGGTTTTAGATTGTGTCCATGCCTATAAATATGTTCTGTTTCTTTGGCAGTGCTAATTCATTTTTCTAGTAGTAACTAGCTTTCCCAGAAAAAGCTCTATTTTAGGGCACTCTGTTTATTTTACATACTGGCAGACATCAGCTCTTCTTGTGTCCACATAATTGCATGTTTCTTTTTTGAGTGCTTATTTTCCTGTGGCTCCACTCATCTAGACTCATAGTCTAGCTGTGTTCAGGAAGAGCAGCCCCAGAATCAGAAGGAGCAATTATTCTGTTCTTAAGAACTTGCCTTGGGACAGGGTTACAACTAATGAGTAAATAGATTAGTTTGCTGAACACTTGTGTGTTTCCTGCTTTGTATTGACTATACCCACAGGTAAAGAAAGGCTCTTC
Source organism: Chloroceryle amazona (assembly GCA_027560015.1). Taxonomy (NCBI): domain Eukaryota; kingdom Metazoa; phylum Chordata; class Aves; order Coraciiformes; family Cerylidae; genus Chloroceryle; species Chloroceryle amazona. The sequence goes on along the minus strand of JANHFX010017791.1, from coordinate 3,518 downwards.
GCCCTTCTCTGCATTTCTGAAAATGCTGCCATAGTGAAAACATGACTTATTACTTCATGCAGGTGGATAAACTAATCCTACGCTATTTCCCTGGACAAAATTCATGTGTAATTTGTCCTGTTTGATGTTCCTCAGATAAACTCTTCTTTTTTTATAACATAAATTCTGTACTCTCCATACCTCAGTTCTCTCCACGGTTTCCAATTCTAAATTGTGATAAATTACATAGAACAGACAAATCAAATCAGGCATTGCTTGTGGTGATGTCAGTCAAGTTGAGGTCAGTTGACTTCTTACCTACACTCTCCTTCTCTGGGTCCAGTGGCTGAACGAAGCAAGAAGCATTGGACAGTGGCACACTAATGGCAAGAGCGAGAAGACAGGCCAGGACAGCTTTCTGGATGAGAAAGAGGAATTAGTATCAACACTTCAGGAACTATTAAGATGTCTTGATGATATATGCTACCATTAGAAATAGGAAAATGCATTTTGATTTGAAACCACAAAGTACTGAATTATCTTTAGACTCTGTAACATGCAATCAGGAATACTGAACTTTTTAGAAGAAGTGGAGTATCATGCTGGGGGGGGCAGGCTGTCTTTCTAAGATGTTAAAATAAAGCATTGCCTGATACAGGACAGGTAGACCCAGATACTGTTGGTGAAAGGAGTGTGGTCTGTTACTTTCCCCTCCCCATTAATTTTTCTTGTCCTTCTTGGTCACTAGCTGTATCTGACATTAACCTCACTCATAGCTGTAAAAACTTTTTCCCTGGTGCCTGAAGAACCCACTGGATGTTTCACCCTGATATTGAAGGACTAGGAACAAGCTGAAGAACTTCAGCTGGAGTTGAACTCTTAAGACTTGTCTCTTCTTTGAGCAGGAGGTTGGACCAATGACCTACAGGTGCCCCTTCCAACTTAGATAATTCTATATTCTATAACTTTTGTCAGAAGTTTTTTTCTGAAAGTTCAGTTTAAATTCCTCAGCTAGTCTCTTAGCCTCAATATGAGTTTGAAATGTTTGAAGAGCTTTCACTGGGGATATGTAGGAAATAAATGCAAGATTAGGATGGAATTAGCCTTCATGAATTTAAAAAATTTGATAAGAGATGAAAGGTAGACCAGGAATAAACATACATATACATACACAGAAATGGTATGTATTTTGTGTTTGGTTTGGACAGAGTAGAACAGGTGACTTCTAACAAGTCATGCCTGAGAGATGAGAGGAGGATAAACTAGTACTTTATTTTCCAGGAGAGGTTAAAACTCTCAGAACTGCAACAAAGCTGCAAATGAGTAAAAATCAAGGTAACATTTTTGAGTTTAATTTTCAGACATTATTCAGACTTTTCACAAAAAATAAGGCCAATTCTAGGTTGAGACGCAATAGAGCTGCTCTCTGCTGAAAAATGTTATCTCCAAACATTACATGTAAGTGAAAACAGGTTTTAAAAAAAGCCTTAGCTGGAGTCCTATTGGACATCTACTGCTAAGTATATGCTTATCTATTTTATCCAAGTTTTTTACCTGCCTGTGCCTGTTTGTTTGGGTTTTTTTTTCCCCCCCTCAAAATACAGATTTTATGTTTTTTTCCAAGTTGCTTAGATCCCAAAGTACTGACAAATCCAACAAGACCTCCTCTAAAAACTATAGCAAATCACCATGATCTTTTACAGTATAAGATGTAAGGACTCACCATTCTTGCAGAATTATGAGGCTACCAGTAAGGAAACAGCCTTTAGGAAACTAATCTTCTCAGAGAACTTATATAGAGAGGCAATTTATGCTATCAGTCCTTCAGCAAATGGAACATGCATTAATAACTCCAATGAGGTTTCTGCAAAATGACCTCATGGGGTGGATGTTATCAAAATGAGCCAATTATAGGCAGGAAAGCTTGTTTCTAAAAGACACTGAAGAAATAGGTGTGGCTTCTGTGCCAAACCAGCTCTGGAAGGCAGTTATGGGAGGTGCTTTGAAAGGAATTTCAAGCCTGGAAGGAATATTTAGCACTTGCCCTGAGAAACTCATTCAAGACATAGAGGTTGTCACTAAAAGCAAAATTTGCATTCGTAGTGTGAACCATCTAGGTTTTAAGAGGGAAATTTTGAACAATCATTCATATTTTCTGTTCATTTTCTGAAGATGAAAGAAGGCTCTTATGGGAAAGGAATGGTGGTTGGGAGGGTTGCATGAAAAACAGGGCTTCTATAGCGAGTGGCTGGCATCTGTAGGCCCTTAGAAAAGTGTCCAAGATATACACTTTTTTTTCTTGTTCAGTCGTCTGTCATGTAGCAGACCTATATGCTGATGTCCTCTGTGGAAAAAATAGGCATCGTGTATTTTCTTAATCTTTATCATCAATGAGAAATGATCCCTTTTCTGCAGAGGCTGTGCATGTCAGGAGCAGACACATTTTCCAAGTTCCTTGGACAGTAATTTGATAGCAAACCAGTCTAGTACAGTCCCATTTTGCTCAGCTTTAATCTAGCTGACTTATATATTTCAAACTGTGTAGCCCTGGTAGATGAAGTTGTCTTCCCTTATTACCAGGGCTGCATACTTTGCAGTACCTGCAGTACCTGTCCAATTGTGTTGCTTTATTGTGTAGCTTTGGGAGTAGTGGATCAACTCCAAGTTGCGGTGGCTGCTCCACATCTGTGGTGGCTTGACCTTGGCTGGAAGCTAGGTGCCCATCAAGCTGATCTATGACTTCTCTACCCCTCTCTCCTCTTAGCATGACTGGGGGAAAAAAACAAGATGAATCTTACAGGTTAAGACAAAGGCAGTTTAATGAAAAAGTGAAGCAAGGCTGCACGTGAAGAAGCAAACAAAAAAAACATTCTCTGCTTCCCACCAGCAGGTGATGTCGGGCCCCTTTTTCAGGAAGCAGGGCTCCAAACGTGTAGTGGTTGCTTTTGAGTACAACTGGGTGCCCCTTCCCTTTTTTTCTAGCTTTTATTGTCAAGCTGATGTCGTATGGTGTGGAATGTCACTTTGGGTCATCTGTCCCAGTTGTGCCACCTCCCAATATCTTGTTGTCCCTATCCCAGTGGTGGGGGGCAAATGTTGGAAATCCAGCCTTGGCACTGTGCGAGCCCAGCCCAGCAGTAGCCACAACACGGGTGGCTTATCGGCACCTTTCCAGCTCTCAGTGAAAAGCACAGCACTGTGAGGGCTGCTATGGGGTTAATTAATTCCAGCTCAGTCAGATCCAACACAACATCTTCTGTCCAAACTCCAGAGCTTGAGCGCTGACTCAGGTAGTCCGTGTGAGAAAGGCAGCATTATCACAATGCAGGTCACAGTGAGACCACCACTACTCACAGGGACACCTTAGCTGGGTTTTAACTCATTAAGTTGGGTAAATCTTTCTTCAGGTTGACAGAAAAGAGCTCAAGTGCTTGCAGGTGTTCACGGATTTGATAAAGCAGCTCTCCTGTTGTCATGGTTTAAACCCAGATGGCAAGTACGCCGCACCCAGCCGTTTGCCCACTACCCCTAAGTGGGAG
>JANHFX010017790.1:11215-32434 GCA_027560015.1 Chloroceryle amazona | reverse complement strand
ACCAGGAAAATCAATAGCAGAGGAAGCATTTGAGTTCAGGAGCTCCTAGCTCCCCATCCTGGGCTCATTCCATAGGTTCTCATACATTTCTGAATGGAAACCAACCTCCTGTTTTTCTCCAGTCCTGCCAGGAAGTCACCCCAGCAAAGAGTGTGGAGTAGAAGAGCCTCTGAAGTTTTGGATGATGTCTGAAAATAAATACTTCGTAACTGTGAAGTTGAAAGCAGCAATCCTTGAAGCACTGGGCGTGCTTCCGCCCCAGGGCATGAAGTTGAATACTCCACAAAAGCAGCATTCCATGTAACAGGATTTCTCACCTCAGACACAATTAGAAAAATATGAAATGCACAGTGACTTTGCCAAAGTCTCCTGAAGAAAACTTCAAGTAGCTCTCATAATAACCCAAGCCAGCTGCTCACCCTCTCACCTTCTATCAAAACCCACTGCATTACAGAGGCAGTCCCTATCTCACCGGGGTCTGGTTTACAGCCGACATTGGAGCGTGTCTTCTGCCGGTGAGAAAAGCAAACTCTCTGCACCGCTTCAGAATGAATCGTCACTCCAGTGTTCTGTGGGATTTATCTAATCTGAGTGGTTTTCTGTACTTTGCACAGAGCTGCTGTCTGATAATCTAGGCATGGTCTAACATGGTGAAGAATCGTGCTCCTCTGCCCAAGCAGTGCGCATTAACGGCAGAGGCAACAGAACAGCTGAGTACTCCCTCGACCTTCTGTCAAACAGAGGTCAAAAAGGAAAACGGTATTTACAGAAATCTTTTCTCCCTCCCATTTAACAGTTGCCTATAACTTGGGGAAATCTCACAGGTATGTAATTTGTCTCAAGAAAAAAACTGCTTCCCAGGTTGGCCGCTGACCACAGAACTGTTATTAAAATACAGGACTACCATCCACCATGGCAGGGAAAAAACATACAAACCAACAGCTACAACAAAAAACCAACCCAACCTCACCATGAATCCAGGACACAGAAGTAAAAATATTAATGTACTCAAAAAGGTATTGTGGACAGATAAATTAGTGCAATGTTGGGGTTTAACACCAGCCAGTAACTACACACCGTACATCCACTCACTCGCTACTCTCCCAGCAGGATTGGGCCTTGGGATGGTGGGGGAAGAAGAGAATTGGAAAAGTAAAAGTGAGAAAACTCATGGGTTGAGATAAGAACAGTTTAATAATTGAAATAAAATACTACTACTACTAAATTTTAATGAAAAGAGCACAAAAAAAAAAAAAAAAGAGAGAGAAAAAGAGGAAAATAAAAAAATAAATCACAAGACAAGTGGTGCAAATGAAAAACAATTCCTTGCCACCAACTGGCTGATGCCCAGTCAGTCCTTGGGAAGAGTATATATGGTCTGGAAGATTGCTTTGGTCAGTCGGGGTCTGTGGTTCCAGCCGTGTCCCCTCCCAACTCCATCTGCACCCCCAGCCTGTTCACTGGTGAGGAGGTGTGAGGAGCAGAAAAGGCCTTGACACTGTGCTCAGCAATAACCAAAACATCCCTGAGTTATCAACACTGTTTCCAGCACAAACCTTAAAGCATGGCCCCATACCAGCTACTATGAAAAAATTAACTCTAGCCCAGCCAAAGCCAGCACGATATGAGAGTGTTGTAAAATACTGCTACACACAAGGCTTAAGTGCAAGGAAGTAAAAAAGGGCAGAAGTTCTCACTGTTGGCATTAGTCCTGCTGCTTGAACGATGGTTCCCTCCTCACCTGAGGACTTGCTAGTGGAATCAGTAGAGCATTACAGCACAGCCATGATGTGGCTATGTGGCTCCATGGCTAGGAAGTTGGCACCAGCTGTGCTTTCGGCAGCATGACATTTAACATAAACAATCTAACTAATTTATTTCTGATGAGATGACTGGCTAACATCATGATCCTAGCAAGCACAGCTGAACTTGGTGTTTCTGGGAAGAGATGTCGTGGCAGTCCTCCCATACTGCTGAAATTAACAGGTATTCCTGCTTTACCATGGTACAGCTGAGCATGAACATGACTAAATGTCTTCATGCCTCCTTTCTACACTGATCCTTACACCATAAACAATAAAACTGAAGTTTCAAAATTCTAACTGAGGTGTAGGAAATCTCTTGACTCAAGTCATAATGAAGTCCGTAAAGAATAAATTCTGCATATGAATGATGTCAGCTAAGGGGAAAGTAGACTCAGAAGCTGATTTAGATGATGAGAACTCCGATGAAATCTACTAGGAGGTAATTCTGGGCCGAAGGGTTGTTCTGGGAGTCACCTGTAATAGTTCTATGATCCTCAACAATGTCACAAAATAAAAAATTATTTACCTTCCAAGTCCCTTTCACATGTATCTGATGTTCCCTAAGAGGTATGGGGAGGGGAAACTGTACATCAAATGTCACAGAAAATAAGTCAGCCAACACCTCTGAAGGACAAAAAAGGTGAACTATTGCCATCAGCCTCTGAATGAATTGTCCAGTGACTGAATGCTGAAGTCCTAATGAAAGCCTCTCAGAAGAGGTCAAAGTAGCTTACCCAGATTTGTGTTATTAAAATAAAGCTGGACAGTTTAGTAACAATCAGGCTGTTATTTTAATGAGTAGATGACAGACTCCAGTAATAGCTAAGCAGCAGATTAGTGCCTCTTCCATTAAATTGTCCAAATCCATTTTGGTATTCCTTCTTTCCAGCTTTTGGGTGGGAAGAATAAAACATCCCAATAGCTCTGTTTTTTCTAGAGTGATCATTCTTCACACGACCTGAATGAACCAGTGACATTACTAATCACACCCTCTCACAAGGTCCCATCCTTTCTCCCTCACATAAACACTTTTGTGCTTTCAATAGTCAAACCCAAATATTTGTTTGAAAAGTCTTAAAGAGCTTATTTCATTATTTAGATACATAAGAAATAGTGTGAAAAACATTATTCTATGGATGATGTTTTGAGTGTCATATCATATACTGCATTTATACTCCACAAGCTGTAAAGTAAAACATCTAAGTCATCTTAATGTCATAATGAAATGACTGAAGTGATTGCACTGATAAAACCTTATACTAACAATATTACTTTTAACTAAGGAAAAATGGAACTACATTTTCAGAAGAAAAAGGGGTTGCTGTTGGAAAAATATTGTCAATAAAATCATAGAAAGATGTTCTAATGAAGAAGATTAAGTGCTAAGCTGGAGTCCCACAGTAAAAACAGAAGTTTCCCAAATCCTTGCTAGCTTTAAACCATTCTGGGTGACGTTAGATTTTTCAGAAATAGCATCACTTATTGTTTCCTTGGGCCCCTCATTCTCACTTGTTGTGCCTACAGAATTTGTTACTTGGAACCAGAGAAGAATCACAGTAACTTTAGAACCTGTAGGTAACAGTCAAAGGAGGAAAACATCTCTCATGTTTAAGAGATGCAAAAAGCCACATTAGCCTAGGAGTCCAAAGCAAAAGTGAGATGCACTCAACAGCCAGTGCTCTTTTAGTGGTGAACTCAAATTTTGCAGATAGTGTAGCAGCTCTGACCGTACCCAAAAAGCTTTCATCTCACCAGTAAGAGCAAAGGAAGCGTTACGTTACTCCAGAGAACATGAAGTGCCTAGTATGAATCATGCCCTCTCCTCTGTTATCTGCTGCTTTACACATTACCCTTCAAGTCTAAAGGAAAATGCTTGTTAAAAGGTCCTCTTGTTTAAGCCCAGAAGGGATCAAGGAGGCTTGGCAATACAGTAACTGTTTGTCATGTTGCGAAACCTGACTAATCTATTATACCCTGAGCTCCAAAGCTCTTAATGAAAATAGAAGTAAGAACTCCTTTCTCTAAAGATACTGCACAAGAGCTCCAGTGCCGTGGGTTCCACCTCCTCTTGCTGCTGCCTGCATCCTTGGATGATGCTCTTTGGGCTGGCTCCAGCACAGAGATGGTTTTGACACCCTGGTCTGCAAACCATGCCAACAAAGTCCAGAGCAAGCCCTGTGAAGTGGCTTAGATCTTCTGATAAATTTGGGACACTACACAGCAAAGACTGAGAGCAAAGGGATGAACAGGTATGACAGAATCTTTAAACCCAAAGAAAGGAGGAATATCCCCTAGATTCCTGATCCTCAGACAGTTAACAAGTACTGTCTATAAAGCAGCTTCCATGTATCACTGTCACATATCAGTGAGAGAACTAACAGCCTGTTAGAAGCATGAGTGCTTTAAATTTCTATGGTATACACCTATTAAATATACAGTTGAAGTTCATACCATCTAAACAAATGAAAATTCTCACAATTCAAAAGCTACTTTGCTTCTCAACCCTGGAAGACTCTTCTTCACTCAAGAGGATATTGCTGTCCTTCCAACAAAATCTCTTCCAAGATTAAAAAAAAATAAATCAGATGTATCACAGAAAATCTCCTGGTCAGTCCACATATTCAGCACAGATAGAGATTATTTAAACCTAGACTCATCCTTAATACGATGCACAGATCCCCTATTGACTCTAAACTACCTTTTCTGTCTTTTTCTGAAGGGAAGCAGAAAACAGAAGACTGATTAAGAATCTGAACCTGCATGAATGAAGCATTTACTACAGGAATCACCCACTAGCACCACTTGCTCCAATACCTCCAAAAATAGCTGAAAAATGCATTAATAAAATCTTTCAGCTCGAATGCTTTGCTGACAAAAGTATCAATACTACAATAACGAAAATGAGTAAATAAGATGACGTGGCTACAAAACATTCTAGCATATGGTTGGTACCTTAGTTCTTTAATTGCTCACCAAAATTGATCTCAATGACAAACTACAGGTGCACAAGTCAAAACCTGAGCATTTTATCCTCAGCTTTACCACTGATTCACTGTGCAACCTGGGGCACTTAATTAACCTCATCTGTCTCCATCTGTTCTACAAAGATAACGAAAATAGAGCAACAATTTTTGTAATTAAAAATTAACAATAAAGTCCTTGAGACCTATGGGAAAAGAAAGCTCTGGGAGTTTAATAAAACTTCTCTGCAGACAAGAACAGTTCTAGATCCGTGAGGAGAGGCCACATGCCAATCTACTGTATCTGCAGTGTACAAAGAATCCTGGGCACCCTTCCCTCCAACTGTTTTTTGTTGTTTGGTAAGTGCAAACAACTGTTCCGGTACTAGCCCCTGATGGGGCATTCTCTGCCATTTCCAAAGAAACAATAAACTCCAAGTATCTGTCCGACTGTGGCACCACATACTTAGAGCTGTGCTTGTTATTTTTGTTCTTATTAACTGGCCAAAGAAACAAAACCCAATCTTGTGACAATGTCTTGCTTCAGCCAAAATGAAATTTAACAATTTTATTTTACACTTCCTTAAAAACAGGTTTCTTAAAAAACTAGAGCACCATTTTAAAATAAAAGCATGAAACGAGTTTAGTTTGAAATGAATGAGACTGAATAAATCAATTTTTAAAAATAATTTGCCCGAAACAATTTGATATATTCATATAAATTCACAATTTGTTTTGGTTGAACAAAGCATACTTTCTCCTTTTCATCTCTCTGAACGGTTTTGTTACTCTCACCCTCAGCTCCAGAAGGTGCAGGAAAAACAAGGTATTGCTACTTATTTTGTCAAGATCTCGGATACCATGACGATGTGCTGGGCATAAGAACTCCTCTGCATTCCTTGCTGCTGAGCATGGGTGAGGAAAAAAACCCATTTCTTCTGTATTTTTTTTTTAAATGTTTTTATTTTGCTCTGAATTTCTTCTAGTTTGCTACTTTTCCTCATACATCATTCTAAAACATAAGGAACCACTCTTGGAACACACCGCCCAGCAGAGTGTTTCCTGACAGACTGAACGTTTAGGGAAGTGCAGAGTGAGCAGAGGGAGAACATCACATCACCACGAACATAAACCCTGAGATTTAACATACGCACCAGCTAAACGCTCATAGAGGAATCTCTATCGCTGGACTGCCACCTTGTCCCTCTCCCCTTCTGCGTACAACACGCATGACAGTACAGCAGGGTAAAAGCATGCAAATGTACAGCTGAGCTCTTCATTCACCACCTTTTTATCCTGCAAACTCTGCTGAAAGAAAAAGTGCTGCTGTTTTATACAGGCCATGCTTTTTTAAAAAACTGAAGCAAGTTGCATGCCAACAAGCAACACCGTGCTCACCACCTCAGAGAGATCTACTGCTGTTCAGCAGCAGTCCGTACAGCTTCACACAACCCCTCCTCTTCTAGCCTACTGAAAATCAGAAGCCAAACACCAAACGCAAATCCTGATGCTAAGTATTTGGAGCTGTTTATTACTGGGTGTAGATTCAGAAGCACTAACATTCAGCTAATAAAATGGGACGTACTTGTGGCATTATTGTTCCTCACTATACCAAAGGCAAGGTCTTTCCTGAACTTTCTAACCTTAGTATAAAGCCATATCATTAGCGAGAAGAACATTAGGCAGCTATTGCACCTTCCCTACACGTATGATGGGATCGGTCCTGCCTGGGAAAATGAAGTAAAACAAAAATTACACCAACATTGGAAGAAAGAAAATTGCAAAGTGCCTTCAGAACAAAAGCACATCGAAGGAGCACGATGGGAAAAGAAATTTCTGCTTCCATTGAAAGACATTATTTAAGAAAACTGTGCTGGAAGCTCTCAGAGAAAGGGGCTGGATAGACAGGAGCAGAGAGGCAGCACCATGAGAGGTGTGCACGTGCACTTGTACCTGCACGTGAGCCTGTGTTAGCGGCAGCCGTTCCGCAGGCGTCACGCTCGCTGTTGAGCAGGGAGCCTTTTGGGCATCCTTCCAGCCTGAAGTGTCAGTAGAAAAATGTTTAACACTAATCACTGTAATAACATAATAACGATCCACAAAATTATCCTTTTCAATACCAGCAAGTGGTATTGAAAGCCATGCCTATGAGAAAGGGGAGGTGCAAAGGAAGGTGAAAAGCAAAAGTAAGGTGGGAGTGAGATGCAGAACAGCACATGAGACTGCAGTAATGTCAGCTCCTCACAGCTTTAGTATTAATGGAGAATGTGTACATGTGGAACCCCAGTACTGACAGTACTATGGTATCAAAATACACTGCCAAACGCTACTGCTGCCCTTCATTTACGCTTGTTGTTAGACATCATTAAGACCATTTATGGAAGTAGCAGTATCCAAACCCAATTTGAGGCACAACGATTCTTCTCAAAACAAAGCCACAGGCAAGGGACTGTTACAAGCTGGCAGTGTAGCTTTGGCCAGTAATTATTATGGGGCAAAAATGTGTGCATTTGCGTGCAATGAGAAAGGGGTTCGGCTCCTGCTATGTCTATGCAGCAGCAAGCTCGTGTGTTTACCAGGGCAGTGGATGTGTATATGCAGGTATAGGAAGCACATTTGCACAGTGTATCTCTGTAGAAAGGCAGATAAAAGTGCATCTGAACAAACATGATATAGACACATAAGGAGATGTGCCCTTTGTTACAGCATGAAAGGAAGCAGGCATTACTGTGAAGAGAACAAAAACCACACAAAACCATCTTGGAGTGGCTGCATATGCATACACATAAAATGTGGGAGAATCAACATCCCTGTACACCTTACAGTGCTCCTGAGGGCAGCAGCTAAATGCTTTTCCCCCATATAACTTCAGGGCACCCACACAGGAGGACTTACATGCTCACATAGGGACACAGAGAAAATGGGTACGTCTTGCCTAGGTGTCAGCAGAGGAGCAAATGCACACAATCTCAGGGTGTAAGCACAGGCACCCACAGGGCACGAGGATGCGAGCACACCGGCAGCGTACTGAGCCCTGGCACTGCGCGCAGGGGCGAGAGGGAAGGTGTGCCGGTGTTTCTGGCGCATGCTCCAACTTCATCCTGGGCTTTTTCCCTTCCTGCTTTAGTTTTGTTTTTTTTCCTGCAGCGGAGCAGACTCCATGTCTACAGGGAAGGTGCTTAATGAGTCAAATCCAATCTCTCGAATGCCTTATCAGTTGTGGACAGGCCTGTTTCTGACAGCTGACCTTTCCCACTGCACGCTGATGAAAAACCCATACACCACAAACAATTAACACAATGCTGAAAACATAAAGCTGAAGGAAGGGAAGACTCTAGACCGTTACAGAACATTAGACAAGGGAGAGAGTGATGCACATTAAAATGACAGAGTAGATAGACAAAGGTTTGATTCCACCTTATTTTGCCACAGACACACTTTATTACCTTCTTTACAGCTTGGCTGTAGTAAAGCTGTGTGCAAAAATAAGGCCTACGTTAAACAAGAAAGGGAAGCAGAGAGGACAGGGAACGCTCTAGTAAGGAATATAATGACTTTAAGCCCATGCACAAATAAATACGTGTCTGTATAAATATATGCAAAGCTGATAGAGGGAGCAAAGTTCCTCACTAGAAAACAAAAAGTACACAGAGCCGTGGAGGTGAAGACAAGTATCACCCTGCCATCCTATGCCTCTGCTGTTGTGGGACTAGCTCCTAACAGCACATAGAAAAATACATTCATTAAAAAAATAAAATAAATACACTTGAATTAGGAGCCTCAAAATAAGAAAACCTATCAAACAGACTTTTCTCACACTGTCAAGAACGCTGATCCCATGAGGAGTGCAACTCCAGTCCACGTACGCAGGATGCTGCTTCTCTTGGGAGGCACAAACACTTAAAGTGATGGGCTAGTCAGTTATCCAAAGGATTTGCTGCCCAGGGAAGACTCAGAAAAATCTATGTGTTCTTAGCTCTGCTGCCAGCTCACAGCAAGACTTGGGCAAAGCACACACCCTACACTTTATGAATTCCCTTTTCACTAACGTGATTTTCTGTACTAGCTGCATGCCACCAACATGCCTGAAGATCAAGAGCAACAGATCTCAAATTTCAAGAATAAATACTAGGCACACAGAATTCACATGCTAATTTGAAAGACTAGGCATCAATCTTTTGCACAGTACTCTCCCTCTATGTGCAAAAGACAGCAGAGTCTACTACTATAAAATGTTTGGGGTTTTTACTATTACTGCATTGCAATAACAGAAACTCTAAAAGGGATGTGTTCTTCCACTTTAGTAACTCCCTATTTATACAGCATAGGGTCTAGATGACACCGAGGAAACTTCACAGAAGAAAAGTTTGTCAGAAGCTCCACAGAACTCATCTGGACATAGCATCTAATTCATCCAGGCACTTGCAGAAAACTAAGCATGCTTTTGAAGATTTTACCTGAAATCCAGAGAAGGGAAGCTCAACAGCAGTGCAATAACTGTTTCACTTTAGCATCTCTGTCTGGTAAACATGCTGATGAGCAGAGAAGATGCTTAGGCAAAAGTATTCTGGCTAATCACTAGAAGTACAGAAGATCTCTTCAAACCCCACAAAACCCAAAAGGTTTTGAAAATACATATTTCACTATGGTGGAGGTCTTTTGTGCTCAACTGAAAAAGTTCCATCATGATTGTCATTGTTTCTTGGGTATTTCCATGTGGTCTTTTGATGTATACATATTATATGCATTTATTTCAGTGCAATAAAAATTCATCTTAGTATATACCGTAAATCTCCTAAGGTAGTTAAGAGCTCACTTGTTTTCATCTATTTCTGAAATGAAGTATGCTGTTTGGAGCAGTAGAACACAGCTATTCTATCATTCAAAAACTTCGGTTCATTCAAAACTCCTAAACTCCTAGCATCGACGAAATGACTTTCATACCTTGACGAGACACACCAAGAATGAGCCCAGCTATTTTCATTGGTTCAAGCTCCTGGGAAGCCAAATCTTATTAAAGCCTTATCCAAGTCATTAACACTGGATAGCGATTAAAACCAACAAAAGCCAACAGCCAAATCCATGCTTCTCTTCAGTACTATAAACCAAACTCTGCACCCACCGGCCCTGATAAAAATTAGGCGTAATTTTATGGTGATCGGTGAAGGTACACTGCTGGATGTAAGACAGCAATCATGCTGGTATCTGTGCTCATGTTATTTTTCCTAAGCCTGTTGCTAAAAGGTCAGAACTGATGTAATTCTCACTCTTACAAGCAAAGCCCAGCTGCTGTAAAAATGACTTTTCAAATCTCTCTGCAGGAAATGCGACACAGCCCTTGTGTTACAGCTGCTGTTGAAAAATGTTTCTCTTTCAGTTCATAAAGGCACTGCCGTTATTTTCCTGGAGATGAGTTCACCCTGGAGTGTCTTGATTTCTGTTGGTTTGTGGGTTGGGTTTTTTTTTGGTTTTATACAGCAAAGACTTACTCTAATCTAAACACCAGGGGCAGTTGTATATTTTATAAATATTTCCTAACCCCTGTTTTACAGAAGTGTTGTCCCTCTTCAAGCTGTTGCCCACCCTTTAACAAATCCATTAACCCACTGCCACTGGGGGCTTGCCATTTTGGAACTGAAAGCTGGTCAGAGGTTTTGAGAAGGAGGGACGACAGTTTCGGTCAAGACCCACAGGACGAATGTGTACATGGCCAGGGTGAGGGATCCCTGAAGCCCCTGCTATGTGGAAAGGATCTCTATTTTTAAAATACAACACAATCCTGAAAATGGACTTTGCCAAAGTAACCTCCAGAGCTTCCACGTTCATTGTCTCCTGACAGTTCCTATAAACTCCTGACAGTTCCTATAAAAATAAGTGGGGATTTTTTGCCCTATAGCTGCTAGGTCTGCAACTACTTTGTGGACTCATAGACAAGCTGAACTGGTTTTTCATGCTATCTCTAGCAAAAGAATGTTGTCAGACAAAGCACTACACATATCTTCATAATGCCATCATCTCTTTTGAGGCTGCTGAAGGAGGACTGTTGGCAGAATTCGACCTTGACATCGTAATTTTAAAAGCTCTTCTGTTAATACATATATCAGAACCAGATACAACTTATTTTATCAGAACTGCACTGGTTTTTCAAAGCTAAGAAAAATAAGATTATTCAATTATACTAATTTGTATAAATCGGTCTATCTTAATTGGTCTATCTATAGATAGATATGCAAATTTATGTTTACAGTCAGGCAACTGAACCCAAAAAAAAAGCTCCATTATTTTTTTTTTCCCAACTTTATACAATTATTTCTTGCTTGTAGGTATACTTCAATAACACACAAAAAAGGAACCTGCATAATTTAACTACTCTGGGAGGACTAAGGGGCAAGAGAACTCGCTGCAAATAGTACATACCAAGAGCAAAAGCTTTTGTACAGTTATGTGATGACTTGTAACATTAAGCTCCCCCACCTGCAGCCCACAGAGGATCACAATTGTTCCTGCTGTTGTCTCTACACATTCCTGGAGCATGATTTTCCTTTTTCTTTGTCTTACAGGTTACTAGCTAGACTTGAAACTTCTGTGATTTGCTTGGCTTGACCATACTGTGATGCATAAATCCCAAGTCAGAGTTGGTGCTCCCCTCCACCCAGACATGTTCTGCTTCTACAATGAATGCTCATTGCAAAAGAAATACTCTCAGCTTGCAGACATATCAGCAGACAAATGTGTTGACCTTAAGATTTTAGAGCCCCTGGTAGAACAAGCTTGTTGGCCCCTAAGATTCTGTTTCTCAGTGGGTGCCAGCACATTTTCAAGCTCTTACAAGAACTGTAGTAACTCCATAAAGTACCTTCAGTCCTGAGTGATGCTAGTGCGGTTTATATGGGCTGAAATTGCTTAATTTGGCAGAATTGAGGCTGCCAAGCCAAGACAAAAATGATACTTGACAGGAATTGTAATTGTCAACCAACTACAGTTTCTGATAATCATGCAAGCGCCAGTTAGAACAGGCTGTGATGAAGAACAGGAGCAGTGTGGGCAGTCCTGTTTATCCTTCCAGGTGTTGCAGCCCTGCAGGTGTAAGAGCCTCCAGACTCCAACTATACCTGTTTTCCCACCTCTGTAAAAGAGAGAAATTGCTACAACCCATACATAGAGCTCTTTCTAGAGCACACTGCGCCTTGTGTGTGTAGCTCTGCGTCAACATTGCATAACCACCAAGGACTAAAATGCAGTTGAGTAGATGATCTGTCTTAGCTGCAGTGGGAGCTTAAAGGGATAGAAGGAAGCTGGCTTTTGCACATCAAGCAGCGACCCCGAATGAGAGGCTGGACACTCATGTTTCTGTGTGATGGGCGAGGTGTAGAATCGATCACATCAGCTACTTCATGGCAGCTGCCCATGCATTGCCTTCCCTCTTAGTAAACGCAAGGCAGCTCGCGGTTGAGTGTGAATGTGGCAGGTTAGCTGGCTTTCCCTCGGAATTACAAGTGTACACGTGGGGTTGGTTTGGAATAGGTGAACTCACAGTCTAGCTTGCCTCGGAGCTATTTGTTATCATGGCAGTAGACTGAGTCAGCTACTTCCCTTCCAGCACCATCCCCCGTTCAGGCTTTTCACTAAAAGGTTCTGGGACTCTTCCCAAGCTCCCTGGTAGTGCTAAAGATGAATGCACAGTTTCCTGTGTTGAACTTCGAATGTCAACAGCTCCAGTTCTCTTTCACCCCCTTGGTTGCATCTTCTGTGAATCGCTAACTCATAAACACAATCCATAACCTGCAACATCTGAGTTTATCAGTTATTTCCCTGCTGCTGCATCTGCCTGCCTGAGCTGTTAAGCTTCCAATGGGATCAACATACACCTCTGATAAAGGAATGTTTGTTTGCTAACTGCTTCATATTGATGTGTTTACAGTGAACACTTGCACAAAGGGAGAGGGAATAACAGATTAGGGACCAGTTCAAGCAGGTTATTTTTATAACACTTATAATATGCATGCGGTTACAAACAGACTTCATGGCTTTATTTCAATGGGCAGAACCGTAACAGAAAGAACTTTTTTTCTTACCATCTGGCATCACACCACAGCAATCAGCTTTAAAGGAAGATACATGGGGAAATATCTCACTTGTTTCTGCTTGATTCTAAATAAGACAAAATGCCCTTGTAAAGTGGCCAATAGAAGCTCAGATTATAAAATCAACAGATGATCATAAGAAAGTATGTTCAGTAAATATTAGAGCACCATCCTCAATGCAGATTTTGCCAGCCAATTTGCTAGATCTTGCTAACAATCTGCTGGAGGTCTCTAGCTTTGCCTTCTGCTCACTAGCATCTCTCTGGCCCACTCTGCACAACGGATTACCTGCCTTGGAACAGCCACATGGCCGTGTGGGAGCAGATCACTGGACGGGCCAGTTATAAATGATCCATTCGTAACAAACCTGTATCATAAAACAACCAATGCAACGCACTCGCTAATTGTCTTAGCAGAAGTCAGCAACTGAATGAACTACGGATATTAAATTCCTCTCTGGAGCAACTTTCTGAACGAAGCAAGGCTCTGATGTATGCCCGTTAGCCATCTGTATGGCATTTCAACCAGAGATGACTCTCCTAGTTTGGGACTCATCTCCCACACCTAAGCGTTTTCTATTTAGGCTGTTAGTGATGGATAGAGAGGATGAAAAATGGTGAAATGGACAGGACAGGGTAGTGATAGAAGACATTTTAAAAGCCAAAAGCAAGCCTCCCTTCTCCTCCCAAAGATAAAGCCAGAGGAGGAAGGACTGCCTGCAGAACACAGGGGGTCTCTTGTTTCAGAGGTGAATATGCAACTTCATGTGTGTAAACAGACGCGCAGCTGGAGCCTCCTCTCTCTGGTGGAGCACATAGTGCCCCCAGAGCAGTTCCCATTAAAGTGGCATTACTGTCACGCTGCCTGTAGGCACTATGTCCAGCAAAGCAGCCATCCACAGACATGAAAGGATCCTACAGGCACACAGGTACACTTGTTACAAATGCGTGCAAAAGTCGGGCTTGCACCTGCACATGTGACACGGCTGTCCATGCAACACACAACACACATGCATGTTGGTTGCCTGAGGGGTTTTGTACATGCAGACACAAGCAGAGGCTGTGTATTTACATGGGCCGGACAAGGTTCCTTTCTTTCCCTGTCTCTTTTCTTCCCTGAATGGGAAAAGGCTGTCAGCAATTTCCTTCTGTCAACAGCTGGGAGATGCTTTTCTGCAGTTAGCTGCAATTTGTTTCAATTATGTGTATTAATCATAGCCTGCTCCTAATGGCATTCTTCATTAGAAAAAAAAAAAAAATTAAAAATCAGGGCTTTTCTTTTTAATAAGCAGTTTCCGCTCTCAAGATGGCACTTAATGACTGCAGGTTTGTTGGGGGGTGGAAAGGAAAAGAAAAAGAAAAACCCAGATGCTTCCATGTTTGCTTATTTCATTAATAAACACCAGGGCTCAAGAAGCTGGCAGGGCATGCAGTTGAAACGGGGGTCAGTGCACTGGCATTTCAATTTTGGAGAGATAGCTCTGAACAGAGTTATATCTGAAGATCTCCTAGCTTCAGAGAGGTGGATGGAATGACATCAATTAAGGATTTTTGGTCTCCAATGTACTTTCTTTGAAACCTAAAGCAGAAAATCCACTAAGCCCCTTGGAAATCAGTTTCCTACTGTTTTAGTATCTTACAAAAGGGATCAATTTTCAAGGCACTGGGAAAAAATAGTGAAAGACTGGGAAACCCATATCCACCCCAGAGCTACTCCCGAAATCTACTGGAACATAACCAAAGTTCATTTGCAGATTTACAGTAGTGTGCAAGGACATAAGAGAAAGTGATCTTTCCTCCCTTCTCACTAGCTGCTTTCCTCCAGTGTTCATTCTCTTACTTGCTATTGTGTTAAAGATTCCTTCCACACTCATTTGTCACTGACCACAGCAAGGACTGGCTAGCTCACAGAACTTAGGAGTCCTTGCACAGATTTTCCTCGGAAGTGTAAACATTCTGGGAAACTGCTAAGATCTAAGCAATGCTTGCTCACTTCACAGCTCTGACATTTTACATCAGCAAGGATCCAAGTACCAAAAATGTAGAAGACTTGCAACAGAGGTTCAATGTATTTTATCGAAGGTTGGGTTAGAAGAACACTGACAGAATAACAAGATAGTCTGTAAGATCTTTACTCTTCAAACTGTATTGCATTACGTCCTTGCAAAATCTGCTTTCTAAGAATCTCAGATTTGCCGACTACATCACACTTAGGGAAAAGATGAATGATCCTACTGTAGGTCCATATGGTACAATGTGTATAAACACATCGCTTAGATAATTTAGACCTACTCTTAAAAGATTTAATGGCACAGATGTATTAATTGCATGTACAAAAAAAACCCAAACCAAACAAAAAAACAAACAAACAAACAAATCAAACCCATACAACATCTCCTGTAATCACCGTATGAACAATGCCAAAACTGTGAGTGCAGGTGTCATTATACTGGCAGAAAATACAACTTAGCTGGTATGGTTTCTTTTGATGATGGACCAGGCATGCTAGCAATAGATTTTATACATATAGCTGTATGCAGATGAACTCTTTGCATGCCTAGGTCAATAAAGCCCTCCAGGCACAACCAAAGTCTCAAAGAGGTTCTGTATCACGCACATTTCCCAGGTGTTGTATCACCCACCAACATTAGGCAGGGATGAAGTGCTACGTCCAGGATCACATCTACAACGTTAACTGCAACGAGCAGGGACTGGGCAGCTGCCAGAGCTCTGTCACACTGTGTGATTAGGAATGCACACTGGACAGACATGTACATTTGTGGGAAAGGATGATGCTGTAGCTCCCTTACTGTACCCATCAAAAGCTTGTCTGGACACTGACAACCAGCAAAGGTCATTCAGAAGGATGCAGCAACACCCACATGACTATATGTCTGTGAGGATTTAATGCTTCTTTGCATGAAGATGCAGAGGAAATCAGATGTACTAAAAAGAGCATGCTTTTGCCTGTATGAACTGCACCCCCACTGACAGTCCTCTGATGATGTCAGAGCAGCCTTTGAGTCAAAGCTTTGAGTTTCAAAAGCCTTGATTCACTCCGGTGAAGAGGTATGTCCCTGAAAGTTCATCACTTTGTTCACAGCTGTATCTGCAGAGGGATGGGTTTTACAAGACTTGAGAGGACTGCTTGCTATCATCAGTGCCCCTGGTTCTGTGACATTTCACATTTGCACAAGCAGGACATTTAGAAAAACTAGCACCACAGCAACTACAAAGTAAAACCAATCCTGGGAAACTAAGATGTTAAAGAGTGACAGCATTAGGAACCATTTAGAAATCAACATGATTCACAACCCAGCTACAAACCACCCAACCTCTGGGCACCCTGTGGCCAGCTGTAAATAAAGCACACAAACTCTGGCACCAGAAGAAGCAAGAGAAGATGAGCAGTTCCATTAGCACTTTCCTTTACACTTCCACCAAAAGCTTTCATTTCATTGTGTTATACTTGTCAAATTATAAAACAGCCCACACAAATATGTTGGCTGAAGGTGCACCAGGCAAGCCTTATCCTTACTAGACTCACACTGACATGTGCACACAGAAGAATAAAAAAGACTATAAAGAAAATAGAAAGTCTGAAAGGGAAGCTTGCACCTTCACAGAGCTCTAGGGGTTCAGACACAGCACATTCCCAACACCAGGAACAAGAAATGCAGTGTAATGTAAGAGGTAGAGAACATGAGAGAGGAGGTAAGAGATAAGAGAGATAGGGAAAGGAGAAAAGGAAGAAGGAAAAGAAAGAACTAGGAAAAAAAGAAAAAGAAGGAACAAATACAGAAACGAGCAGAAAAGGGAAAAGGGAGGAGGAAAAGAGAAGGGAATGACAGAAAGTGATAGACAGAAGGGGCGAGAAATCTCTGCTGGTACAGTAACAAATAAATCCCTGCAGCATGACAGGCGTCTGCTGAAGCATTTCATTTCCCCGCAGCATAATGGTGTGTTATTGCCCATTATCTGTTCTGTCAGTGCCAGAGTCGATATTAAATGAGGGGCAGCTGCATTTAGCTGCCATTTTTCAGCTGTCTCCTCGTTACCATGGAGACCTGCTTGTTTTTTGATGAACCTGGCTGCAAGCAGAGGGGTGCGTGCAAGGGAGGGGAGGCAGGAAGCAGAAGAGAGCAGTGGGAGCAAAGGACAGAGAGGAACAGTGGAGGAACGCGAGCAAGGGGAGGGCAAGTCCCTTGCCCCCATGCAGGTACCACAAAGACAGCCATTTAAAATCTCTGTTAACAGGCAGAGGGGCTGATGGCCAAGTGTATGCATAGTGCTTTGACTTTCACATTCCAGCAATTGCCCTTTCAGCCCTCTGCCCTTCTCCTTTTCCTCCAGCCTCTGTTTCCTTACGGTGATAGCAATCCTCCCCTCTTCTCCAGCAGCTCTGTAGCAGCGTACATAAGGCTACTGAAAACTATGATGAACTAAGCCTCTCAAAGGCAATGTAGCAGGTTGAGTAGCATTCATATCCCTAAAACACTCATCAGAAACCTGGGCCACAATGAGATGGCGCTTGTCCCTCTCTTCCACCAAGCTTTATGGAGCAAGCTGCTGGCACACACAGGTGCTGAGACCTAGAACACTTCATTCATATTTCCTGTTTTAAAAATAAGGATGTTCCCTATAGGGAAGTGAGAGGGAGACTGCTACACAGCAAACTGGAATCAAATAAAAGACACCCCATTTCCTTTCCTTGATTCCTTAATACAATGCTTCCTTAGGGGAAAGACACACTGGGCTCTCCCTTCACCATTTACCTCAGGGTGGCAATTCCAAACTTTACATATATCAGACTTGTATTTAATCTCTCACACTGTTGCTTTAGACCCACCAGTAGTATACCTGCCATGGTTGGGAGAGCCTTCCTCCCATTCTCCAGCAGCATCCTAATCATACCAGTATGAGGAAAGTTGCCTGCTTGAAGTGTCAACCACGCACAACACCAGAGCTGAGCAGTTCCCTTCCAACAGTAGTATGTTCAGGCTGCCTACACTGACCGTAAGGTGTTTCTCTCTCCTTGAGGGCCTTTTTTCTCTCAAAGGCTCGTGAAGGGTATTAGAAACGCTGGGAAGACTGGCATGGTGAAAGTCAAACTGATAGACTATACCTACTTAATAAATGAAATAGAGCCTGTGTATACTCCCAGACTTTGCAACATGTTAGTTTGCAATGTCAAACTATTAGAACACTCTCTGCTATGATTTTTCTCATAGCAATCTTCTAGCACTCTTCCAAATAATTCCTGAGCATGCCTCATGAGTTAGGTATGCCCGTGACCATTCCAAATATCCAGTTCCCGTACAGTCCTCCTGTTCTGCACGTTTATGAACACAAGGAGACCATCCCACAGTGGCCAGCCTCAGCATCATGAAACATTCCCAGCCACGCTCAGCTGATCAGTAGAGACAACCAGGTGGTGCAGCCTGGAGACAGCCAAAATGGTACTTTGTCCAGTCTCAAACTAGAGGGATAAAGTTCTCGCTGGCATATCCTGTCCACCCTAACTGCCTGTCAAAGGGCTCATTTGCACAGCTCTGCTTATCACGCAGGTAGATGCAAGCACAGAACAATGGAGCCACAGCTTCTCTGTAAGCCTCTGAATACTCCAGCCATAGATACAGCCACCTAAACAGGTAAATAGGGAAAAAAGACCAATAATCCCACTCAAGCTGACAAGAATAGCAGGATGCCTAAGAAGAAAATTACAGCTTTAAAACACGTACCAAGAAGACTTCCAATGTCTCAAAACTCCCTAGCACTGGATGGGAATATTCTAATAATACACTTAGAGCTCACTGGAAGCTTCACCTCCACATCAGCTATAACAAGATCAAAAAGAACTGTGCAGTGTATAATGCTTATGATTAAGGACAAAGATGCCCAGACAATATTTACTCCCTGAAGGTAAATTTATGATGCACAGGTGATGTCAGATTTTGACAGCTTTCAGCTTTTTGGGAAGCAGCTTGCTCTTCACGTGGTTTTGTACCTACATTTGCCATGAATTCTGATTGACAGCTTTTGAGTCCATCCTTGGATTGTGTTCCTCAAAATATAAAACTTACAGTTCCTTTAAACTATCCCATTCTCTGTCCTGTCCCAAAATCCTAGATTGCCATGCAACAAAGACTTCAAAGATCTTTTCTAAGAAGTGGTGAGCAGAGGATATAAAGCTGCCCAAGCCCAACTCTGATTTGCAGTGGAGTGTCCCATCTCCTCTGCTGTTTCACCTCAATGCACATGAAACCTATGAAATGGACACTGATAGGAGAGGAACACCAAGGAACATAGCAATCTTGAGTATTCTTAACTTATAAAATACCAATTTGCTGCTTCTTTCTAGAAGAGCCCTCTTTTCCTTTTTTTGCCCCCCCTCTCCTTTCCATTCACTTTGCTTTCCCAATGCAGAAAGAAAAGTTGACTTTTATTTGTTCACACCGTCTAGCCTCACATATTGAATAAACTTCACAATACTCAACCATTTAATTGGGAAAATATTTCTTTAGTAACTGTAAAAAGTGCAGTCCCTTCCACTGACCCATTGCATTCTCCTCCAGTAACCTGCCAGTGCAGACAGTTCCAGCACCTGGCTACAGAGCATCATTCTTCATTTATTCAGTTTAATTTAATTTTTAGATGCCATTTCAAAGTCTCTGTTTCTCAAGACCTGTCTAGCTCCCATGCTCCTTGTTTAGGCAACAGTGAAAATAAAGAGTCAAAGTGTTTCATTATATTAGTGCTTAACTCCAGTTCTCATACCCTAGTAGGAACACTTTGACATTTTCTCATCAGTGCCTATTACTCTGATGTTTTCAGGTCTAAAGTAACTTCACCTCTTGGGGCCTTCTGAAACTTGACAAAACTTTTCAAAGTAGATTCTAAAGAAACCCCTCAAGTGACATTTAATTGACACACAGCTGTTGATCCTTATATGACTGACATCTGCTGCCCTTCCGTGTCTCTGTGGTAGTTGTCCAGCACAGCCCTTCATGCATCTTTTCTTACCTTGCTGACTAGGGGTTTCTTCAATATTTCTAACTATGCCACGTTTGAAAAAAATTCTGCCTGAATTGCTTATATGCTAATCCTTCCTTTAGCTTCACTCTCATGCCCTTTTGCTTTTGAATATAGAACTATCTTAAGCACCACATGGAGCACTAGGCTGCCACACGACTTGCAAGGTCTTGTTTTTTCTCTAGTGGATGCCTAAGTTCAGGGTGTTTAATCAAAGTTTTCTTCAGAGTCCAAGGGAATTTTGCAAACACTAGTTGTAACAAACGATTTAGATGATTGAAAATACAAATGCTAATGAACTTTTTAGCCTGCTGTGTCAATGACACTAGTTTTGGCTTCAAGGAGTCAGGGAAACCAAAGGGAAGAATGAAATTTGCCATAAGATTAAAGAGGAGATTTTTTTTTTTTAATATAATCTCCAGTCAGCAAAACATTATGACAAGAACATAGACGGAGACAAATGGGAAAGTAAGAGGGAAATTATGCTGCAGTGCTTCCACAATCAACTCTGTGGTCATTTCAAGGAGTTTATAGAATTGTGCTGCCTGCAATTTGTTTCTAGGTCCTGTTAAACTGTCCCATTTAAGTTAAGGAATATATTCAGGAGAATAAGTGAATTTGCAATGAATTCTTTGCATTCCCCACATCCAACAGCTCCATCAGCTAAGAAACAACACAAGGCAAAAAGCTGTAAAAGGAACCTAGCTACTACATACTACAGACAGATCACATTTATTCAGCAAGAGTTTTTAAACAAAAATATTGATTTCTAACACCCTAGAGATGCTTTGTGAAAAGCCTTCTGGCAGACAAAACTAGCATTTAAGTTTTGGGGAAAGAAAGAGAGAGATATCTATCTCTGGATTTCTCTGCATCTTTATTTTCCCCACTCTGCCTCCCAAAAATCCACAATAGCCATCACCTTCCTTTCAGCCTGCTGCCTTGAGTCCAGTCAGTGAAAAATACGTGTCATTTTTGGCTTTATTTATTTGCACACATGTAGTACAAGGCAACACAGCTGAGGATCAAATCTATGCTCCTTATGTCACCAAAGCCTTTGGTATTTCACTGGCAATGCTGGCTGACTAAGAAGTACAAATTAATTAAAAGGGTTGTCACATCCAAGACAATCAGTATCCTTGGAAACTGCTGTCTTTAAACCATTCTACTATTTCATCCTGTGTTTACCTACTGTCTTCCCCAGGACTCTTAGAAGGCTTTCCCATCATTGAACCAAGCTCAGCTGTCTGGTTAATACCATATTTTGCATTTTACATGGAAGAATATTGAGCCCTGTAACAGTTAGCTACCTCATCTCCAGAAAACCACATCTGAAAGC
>JANHFX010017789.1:10967-26693 GCA_027560015.1 Chloroceryle amazona | reverse complement strand
AAAAAAACAGTGAATTTTGGAGGACATGAACTGCTGTGTACTTGCTGCAGACTGTGTGGATGAGTGGTCCTGATAAAAGCCTGAGAATGTGATAAAGTTGACAACTAAAAGTTCTCCCTTCAAATTTATGAGAAGGTGTGATATATAACATTAAAAATGAAAATCCACACACAAAAATATCACTTTCCCAAGATCTATTCTTCACTTAAAAGTTTCCACTGTCACTACAAGATACATCCCGCAGAGTCCTTTTTTGCCTTAATGTTAACTTGGCTACTCTGTCTTTCAGTAAATTGATGACGGGCTTTCCAAGACTTGACAGAAGTGTAACATACTCAGGCAGAGTAACTGAGATCTTGAAAATGTAACTAAAACACTCCTTGTACTTCATTCGCCATGTTTCATAATGTTTGGTACTGTGTTTCATGTAATTCAGGGCCAATAACATAAAGTCTCACTTGAATCTTCTTTTCTCTCACCTTCAGAATCAAGCACAATAACTCCTCATACAAGTGGGAATAATTTTCTAAAATGCTAATAGCACTAAAGCACTACAAGAACTATTCTGGAAATGAAAAGAAAGTATCTATTTTAGAACACATGCATTGTATAGGAGATGGTATTCATAACTAGTATTTAGAGTAGCAGGAATTCTTCCACATTTTTTTCTAAACGTGAAATGTATTGAAATTGACCTTTCTTTCTTTCTTTAAACATCACAAGTTGCAATTGCCTATCTTGAAGCTGACATACTGCAGTCAAACATTTGTTTTATTGGTTGCTATAGAAATTAAGTGGAAGGTTCGTTCCATAGTTCTTTCTGTTTGTTCTCTTTTTCCTTCTTTAATAAGAAAATTGGTTATCACAATCATGCTGCAAGCTATTTTTCTTTCAGATGGTTACAGCAAGTGACTTACAGAGAGAACTTTCCTATTTCCTTCTTTCAGTATGTCTTGTCTACTTACATTGGACAATACAGATGGCATGTCCAGGACTATTCTTAAACCTATTTGTCAGAATACTAATCATTCTCATGTCCCAGATGAAAAATACCACACTACTTAATACTCACACATATCCTCTAAAGAGGATCCACTTGCTAAATCAGAAGTTTCTATCTACCCCTTCTTCTCACCCACTGAAACTTCAAAGTAGCTCTCAGCAACCTCACTTTAACCTAGTGCAGAAGTACAAATCCAACATCCATTTCTTACTCCCTGTAAAGGACCCAACAGCTGCTAGTCTATCTGGTTGAGTATCCTATACAGATTCTTTAATAATGGAAAAGAGAAAAAACGTAGAGCTTTATAAATGCTTTCAAATGCTGGAGAAAAACAAAACAAAACAAAAACAAAACCCACAAACCAAAAAAACCCCAACAATCCAGCCCAATAACTGCATAAATGACTTCGGGTTTTTTGACAAACAACAGAAACATAACAGCTATGATGGTTATAGATACATAAATGACTTCTGAGCAAGGGAAGAACTTGCTTAAAGCTTCTTTCCTGTAACACCTTGGAGTTCATTGCAAGTATGCAGTGTACACAGAACAGTAATTTAAATAATAGGAGCTAAAACAGTGTGAGGTATTAAATTCCACACTGTAAGCTCAATAAAGTATTTCACAAGTAGATTCAAATAAAAAAAAAAACCAAACAGACTGCAATGCTATTTTATATATATCAACACATATATACAAAAAGCACAGTCATCAAAAACTTTTGTTTCAGGTGCCTTAACAAAGCAAACTTAAATATGATTTATATAAAAACATGTTCTTTCCTGAGTCACAGAATATGAAGATTGAAAGCATGGCAAGTATATCATGCCTAAATTATTTTCAACTGCATTAAATACATATGTTAAACACATCAGCAGAGTGATAACAAAACATTCATAATCATGTTTCACCTTGAGGCACAATTTTAGCCCAGTGAGGATTTCCCTTCTTGTGGAGAAACCTGAGGAAACCTGAACTGCAGACTTGCAGCATAAGCCTTCCGTTGTGCTTCAAGCTGGGATTTGGACTAACTTTCTGTGGTTTAAGCAGGGACCATCCCTAGAGGACAACTCTAAGGAGCTTGTCCCTCATCCCTGCAGTGCTGTTGCTGCCACAGGAGCGGAAGTGTAAGACAAGAGTGAAAAGTTTGGATACTGAGTTCAAAATCTGTTGCAGAATGCATTTTATCTTATTTGTGTGGTCTCCAACTTTGCAACCCCTCAGTACCTTTTGGATCAGGGAATTAAATATGAAATTCATTTGGCCTCAACTTCTTACAGCATCCTTCTCCTCAAGAAGGTTAAAAAGAATATGGAGTGAAAAAACCCATGCTTCCTTCCCCACCCAGTGTATCATCAAGTAATTGTACAGAGAATGGCAGAGAAAATAAGCTGAACTGTTACCTGAGCTGGAATAAATTACTTGTCCATATACCAAAAGAAGGGCAGGTGATCTTTTTAGAGCAGAGCAGTGTGTTTTGGTGCAAGCTTAGTAAGTTAGTCAGATGCTCCTGAGACAGACTGAAGATTTCAGTTGTAATGTACCTACCACCAGGAACTTGGTGAAAGGCCTAGAGGGCACAATTTACGAGGAGCAGCTGAGGATACCAGGTTTGTTCAGCTTAGAGGAGACTGAGGGGTGCCCTTACTGCTGTTTATACCTCCCTCATGAGAGGGGAGGAGCTGATCTACTCTCTCTGGTGTTTAGTGACAGGATGTGAGGGAATGGCTTAAAACTGCATCAGAGGAAGTTCAGACTAGATATCAGGAAAAAGATCTTCACTGAGAGGGTGGTCAAGCACTGGAACAAGCTTCCTAAAGAAGTGGTTATTGCCCCAGGCCTGTCAGTGTTCAGGAAGTGTTTGGAAAAAGCTCTTTGATATATGGTTTAACTTTTAGGTTGCCCTGTGTGGAGTCAGGAGTTGGACTCAATGATCCTCCTGGGTCCTTTCCAACTCATGTTCTATGACTCTATGAATCATAATGGCTTCAAAAAGTTATACTTCCTACTCTGAAATGCATCATGTAGTTGACAAAAAAACACCTTCTCAAAAACTCCCCCCCCCCGATACATTTTTGCTAAATAGTTTGGAAAAGAGTATTATTTCACGTAAGTAGGAAGCGAGGTATTTTCATGTGACAATAACTTCCTGTTACAGAGAAATACCAAACTACTTTCACATTGCACAAATAGTTTTTTCATACTGAATAGTAGGTGTGCAAAGAAGATTAAAGAGGTTATTAAAAAATACATAATCTTTAAGTGATGGCAAATAGCAAACCCAAAATCCAGGCTGAAAATAAGAGTCCACAGCCCATTCTACAATCAAGGGCTGAAAATAAAGGTTTGTGATTTTTATTTTGTTTACACACTCAGACAGTATATGGAACACGATAGGTCAAATTAAATCTCAAAACGTATATGACTTTTATCTATGTTTGCTCAAGCTGCATCCATGTGTTTATGAGGCAGTAGTTTTGTTATCAGAGTTCTGGCAAAACATAGTATTTCAGTGTTGAGATACACAATTTACTGCCATTTTGACTATTAAGAAATATCTCAATACTGAAATACACAGAAGCAATGCATTTAGCAGGGTGTCTGCAAAGAAACATACTGCTTTATATAAATTGCACTCTAGAAGGAATGGAGAAAAATCAGTTCATCAGCTAAACAAGATATTGAAATCAATGCTATTACAGTAGCTCCTTGATAAAAATATCGTTCATTATTGCTTTATTCATTTGCTGGTTTACATTGGTGATGAGTGCAGCTGATCAGTGAAAGGCATCTCTCATGCAGTTGGCTGCAGAAACAATCCTATTTTTTATGTAAGCCTCCTGAATAACCAAGGTTGGTCTGTTTGGCTAGAATGGATCCAACAATAGCTGTTAAAGCAATATTCCCAGATGCTAAATGTTTTACTAGTTCATTTACAGGATTTAAATTGTTTATTTATCAACACATACAGTTGAGGGTTAGAAAAGAAAGCAGACAACTGTTCCACTTTCATCGAGACTGAAGTGACATCAATTTGGCAGAGGTCTAGTTGGAGATACTCCATTAATATTCTAATGAAAAACAACTCCCAAATGTAGAAGTAAAATATATGGTCACAAGGACATTCTTTATTCAAGGTTTCTGTTCCCTTGAAAACACAGACCACTTATGACTGAAAAAAGAAGTAATTGTTGTCAAGTACAGTTAAATCCAAAATGGAGAAGTTTTCAGGTGCTTAGATACAGAATAAGCATCATGCTCACCTTCTACCTTACAGCAGGTACTAGCTTATTGCAAGTAATTACAGCAGAATCATCACCAATGGGCCATTCACTGAAAAGTTTCACCATAGTTTCCTGGTTATGCAATTTAAGTACAGAAATAATAAATAATCACAAAAGTTTATATTAAACAAGAAGCTTTCAAACTCTTCTACTAGTGAGGAAGACAAAGATTCCAGTGTTGATTTTGGTTAGGTCATGTAAATGAAATGGTATGATGAGAGTGGTGGGAGGTTTTTTAACAATGTCTAAATGAGCTAGGTCAGGTTTTTGAAAGACAAGTAGCAAGAGCTTAGTCACTTTAAATTATCATTTGAAAGCTTCAAACTTTCACAAGGCTGATACTCTTTACAGCAAGCACAAATTCAGATTTTTACCTCACAAATGTTTATTCACTGAAATAATCCTAGATCAATGTCCCTTATAGAACAAAATTCCAGCTCTCTGAGTCAGGTTTTCTTCTGTTTTCAGCAATACTTGTGCTCAGGCATTATAAAATATATAAATCCACTCCATACACATACACACACAAAAACTATTAATTGTTCATCCTATATGCAGAATGATATATTTTTTGCTGGATTATGTGGTTGTTGGAGGCCGTCTTGGGTTTAGCAACCATGACATGATATGGTTCTCAATTCTTGGCCAAGTAAGGAGGGAGGTCATCAAAGCTATTATCATGGATTTCTGAAGGGCAGACTTCAACCTGTTTAGAACACTGGTTGAGAAAGTCCCTTGGGGTACAGTCCTAGAGGGCAAAGCAGTCCAGGAAGGCTGGACTTTTATCAAGAAGCAGCTCTTAAAGGCACAGGAGCAGCTGTCCCCTTGTGTTGTAAGACAAACTGGCGGGGAAAACAACCGGCCTGGCTGAACAGGGAGCTTTTGCTGGGACTTAAGAGAAAAAGGAGCGTCTACCACCTTTGGAAGAATGGGCAGGCTGCTCAGGAAGAGTATAGGGATTTAGTTAGGTCGTGTAGAAAGAACACTAGAGGGGCAAAAGATCAGTTAGAACGCAGCCTGGCCACTGCTGCAAGAGACAATAGAAAGCGTTTTTACAAATATATAAACAACAAAAAAAGAACCAGGGAGAATCTCCACCCTTTATTGGATGTGAGGGGGAACATTGTTACCAAGGATGAAGAAAAGGCTGAGGTACTTCATGCCTTCTTTGCCTCAGTCTTTAACAGTCAGACCAGTTATCCTCGTGGTTTTCAGTCCCCTGAGCTGGAAGATAGGGTTGGAGATCAGAATAATTCCCTCACAACCCAGGAAATAGCAGTGAAAAACCTGCTAAGCCAACTGGACACCCGTAAGTCTATGGGGACGGATGGGATCCACTGAGGGTGATGAGGGAGCTGGCAGAGGAACTTGCCAAGCCTCTCTCCATCATTTATCAGCAATCCTGGTCAACTGGGGAAGTCCCAGATGACTGGAGACTTGACAAAGTGACACCCATCTACAAGAAGGGCAGGAAGGAGGATCCAGGGAACTACAGGCCTGTCAGCCTGACCTTGGTTCTGGGGAAGATTATGGAACAGTTCATCTTGGGGGTGATCACACGGCAAGTTCAGGACAACAGGGGGATCAGGCCCAGCCAACATGGGCTCATGAAGGGCAAGTCCTGTTTAACCCACCTGATCTCCTTCTATGATCAGGTGACCCACCTAGTGGATGAGGGAAGAGCAGTGGATGTTGTCTACCTGGACTTCATTAAGGCATTTGACACCGTTTCCCACAGCATTCTGCTGGAGAAGCTGGCAGAACCTGGATGAGGGGATTGAATGCACCCTCAGTAAATTTGCAAATGACACAAAATCAATTGGGAATGGTGATCTGCAGCCACTGCAGCCACTGCAGAGTTCCCTTAATAAATAGGATACTCCTCACACTGTAAATTAAAGTTTACTCTCACTTTCCACCCCTGAAAACTGACATCATTTGCAAACCTCATCTGCCAGAAAGCTTGTCTGCATCTGTTTGCATAGAACAGTATTTGACATAACTACAAGCTTTTCAGCCAAAAAAACCCACTCCAGTCTGTGTGACGAATAACAGGATATTTCATGTGAAAAATCTTTCGCAAATCACTTCCTTCCTAGATCTGATGACTCACAGGACACAACACAAAACTTGCGTCCCAAGCATAATGGACAGAGAAGATTCAGAAAAGCAGCTTTGAAAAGGTGTAAATTAAGTGGTTTCATTAAGATATACTCCTCTATCTGCTCCTCAGTAGTAGTGCAGCACCAGACAGTAGTAGAGCCTCTACATTCATCTAACACAAACTCAGTTATCTTTTCATAACTCATCAGTGTCTTTTCCCAAGGAATAAGTGATAGGATGATAGGAAATGGCCTCAAGTTGCACAAGGGAAGGTTTCAACTGGGTATTAGGAAAAATGTCTTCACAGAAAGTCTGGAATAGGCTGCCCGGGGGAGTGGTAGAGTCCTCATCCCGGGAGGTATTTAAAAGACACGTAGATGTGGTACGTAAGGACATGGTTTAGTGGTGGGCTTCACAGTGTTAGGTTTTCAGCTGGAATCAATGATCTTAAAGGTTTTTCTTAACCTAAATGATTCTATAATCCAGCTCTCAAACATTATGCATGTACCATCACTGACGAGAGGCAACAAGACAAGGAAACTTTTCCTACTAACTAAAAAAAAAATACAAATAACTTTGCACCATCATCTCAACTAATTATCCCTTCCAAGTGTTACAAAGATCTGTAAGACCTGTCTGAAGTGGCCCTCCCTTTCAGAGGACACTTCCCTCATACTCCCAACCTTTGCTAGATCAGAGAAAGGTAGCCTCCTCTTTCCTTTTCACTTGAAATTGCCCTCTTCACTACTGTTTTTCTTCCATTGCGCATCACTCCATTTTATTATCTGTCTAGGTCCAACATACATCATATAGTTGCTGAATTTCCAAATGAATCTCTCTGAACTTTCTCTCATGTTATACTTCACTCTCCCAATAGCTCTATAAACATTACTTCATTCTTTAGTTTAAATCTTTACTGCCATGCTAAAAATGAAGCATCATGCTGACATGGTTTATTTTCTGTCACTCCTGATTTGGTCAGCAATTACTTGTTGTCCACACAGGCTTTGCTGCTGCCTTGGCCTGATTCAAAACTTTTCTCTCAAACCCAGAAGAATTAGAATTTTGACTCTTTTGTGCTGTGTGCTGGAATTTGACAATAATATCAAAACCAAATGAAAGCATCCACAAGAGTTAAACAATGAAATTTTAAGTTCTACCTGTGTTTTATCTTCATTGCAAAAGAAAAGCAAAAAGTGATGTAATGTGGCATGCAATTTAAAGTATTGAGAAGCTACTACATGGCTTGCTATAAGTCATTTTACAAAGGATATGTTGCAAGTTTTCAGAGATCTTATTAGCAGTAATGTGACTTTTATGAATAGTGACACCATAAGCCATTCATTAGTTTCAATGCTAAGAGGGTGTGAGATCAAATTAACTATAAACTTCCTCAGACTGCAAAATTCTGATAGCAATTTTGTAGTAATTCATTCTAAGCAGTGTCTTTCACAGCTTTAGAAAGGAAATTATCTTCTTTCTTAACTCCATTGAAGCATATTTACTGAGTGATGGGCTCCACAGCCTGAAAAACTTAACCAATTGAGTGAGTTCAAATTCCTAAATATTGATTTCTCTTGACTTCAAAAACACGGTGACATCTGTGGGCAGGCATTTCCAGCTTTGTAATGCTTAAAGTAGCCCTACTAGAAAAGGAAAGATGAAACCCCATAATGTAACATCCTTGTCATTGCTGTCCCTGTGCTGCCAGCACTGTTGAGGAAAGTGATCCTTCCTCTCTGCTCAAAACTAATGAGGCGACATCTGGAGTGATGGGTCCAGCTCTGGGCTCCCCAGCAGAAGAAAGAAATGGGCATACTGTAAAGAGTCTAATGAAGGGTCAGGAAGGGGATTGCTCCACGACTGAAGCATCTCTCCTACAAGGAAAGGCTGAGAGAGCCACAACTGTTCAGCCTAGAGAAAGCTCAGAGGGGTTCTCATCAAAGTGTATAAATACCTGCAGGAAACGAATGAGTAAGAGGGAAGCAGACTCTTCTCAGTGGTGCCCAGTGACAGGACAAGAGGCAACAAGCACAGAAATTAAATACAGGAAAGTCAAAAAGAACACAAGAAAATACTTCATTACTGGAGCTAGTCAGGTTGCCTGGTGAGGTTGTAAAGTCCTCATCTGTGGAAATAACACTCAGCTGGACATGGTGCTGGGCAACCTGCTGCAGCTAACCATGCTTGAGCAGGGGAGACAGACTAAATGATCTTGAGAGGTCCTTTCCAACCCACATGATTGTCTGACTCTACTTTTTAAAAGGTGTTCCACCAAATATACATAAATATATTTATAGGCAGCCACACACACAGCACACAAATAACTGTTTTCAAAAAGCAAGTTCTGTAATATTAGACTAGAAAGAACTATGAGACACAGTAATTCCAACAAAGACCTTTTATTTTAAACTCTATCAGTGCAATACCCAGTCCTATGCATTATCCTAACACTGGCCTGTAGGTGGTATCATAATGCAAATAATATATGAAAGATTTTATTAATGGCCATAAAAATATGTTCATTTTTTGATCAGTTTACCATCTGCCTGTGAGAGAATGAATTCAAGAGTGTATGAATGCTAGTTTTTACGCTGTGCCTGAGAATTCTTCTTTTCACACCACACCTCTATAGAGCTGGAAGCAATAATGTCCCAATGTTTAGGAATATGCATCAGAGTAAAAGAGAAAAGAAAAACTTCCTATCTCTTCAGTGTTATCAGAATCCAGGTGAGATTTCTCCAAGCTTTGCTGGCAAATGCCAGAAGTCTTTCAAGCCTGACAGATAAAGTTTTAGAAGTGTACTTCTGCACAATACTTAACTGTACCACAGATGAATAACATGAATAACAGCTCCTCACAGTGAGCTCTAGGTAATTAATTACCTTGTGCCTTGGTACAATTAGCCTGTTACATGTTATGAAGTATTTGTACTGAGACTGATGAATGCTATCCCAGCCTCACAGGAAAGGAATAATCATTCTGATCACACTGACTCTTCAGAGGAAAAACATTCCTGAGGAAAACTAAGTCTACAGCCTCAAGGAAGCTGTACATTTGAGAGTTTGGCTTACAAATTCTCCCCGTATATTATCTCAGCTTCTAGATTTCAGGCTCACACTCGCAGTTTTTCTCCTGCTTCTCTAGATGAAGACCTGGACTGCATTTTTATCAGTGAATAAAGTCCAATTTATAGTTTGGACAGTAAGGGTAAGTGATTCAACTGAAGAAGACAATACATCAAATAAAGTGGGTGAGCAGTGAAGATGTTGAGAATTGTGCCTGGATAGGTCTGAGACTTCTTATGACTAAACAAACATTATTTTTAGCATAAATATGTCTCTGTAAATATTTTCATATACAAAATTCCATGCAGTTGTTGACATAATCTAATGCTCTCTGTTATTACTGTAATAATAAAATTATTACTGTAATAATAAAAAGCAAAAATAGCAAAGAGGTTCAGAAGTTGATTTAAGATTCTGTACAAACTTTATATTGTTGAACTGGATAAATCCACACATCCCAAGCATTTCTGATCATGAACATACTCATTTTCTATTACAGTTTTACTAGACAGGAGGGACAAGAAAATTCCACACCATTGCCACGACTAACATTTTTAAACGTGAGTCTATAATAAAAGCTTTACATTGCTATAGTTATATCATAAAGCCACTTCAAAGCTGACCAGTATTTCCTCTCGGGAAAAAAAAAAAGAATTAATCAAGTAAAACAGACAACTGAAGTGACCACTTATAGGCATGCTTGCACAAATGGACACTTGCTGAACTACTGGAATAGTGCAGACTGTGTGCTTATGTCCTTTTATGTGTACAGAAATACTGCATGTCAGACGCCATTTTGTGGTAAAAACAGATAAGGGATGACATGGAATGTCAACACCTTTCCATATGGTATTTACCAAAAAAAGATATGCTTTATATATATGGGAAATGTACCACATATAAACAGACTAGATTGTTCTTCATCAACAGCAATCAATAGGGCTGAGAAAATCTATGCACTTTACAGGTCTACCATCCTAATCAATAGGATGACCTTACTGACAACATGTAAGATAATTAGGCAATGAGGAGAACAGAAACTGTATTAACAAAGAAAACTTTAAGGCATACTAAAATCAGCTTCAGAAGCCAAAACATATGAACAAATGTATAGTGGTTAACAGAGATGACTCTGAATGACGGATACCCGACTGCATCATCTGGAACAAATTAGCCTCAAACCACAAAATTAAAATCTTACTCTGTATACTAAAATACACTTTTTTTTTACAGTAAGATGAACAAGAAGTGTTTAAAACATCTAACAGTTCAAGTACACACGGAATCTAAAACCAAAAATACATTATCTACAACTTTTAAAAAGCGCAGGGCTTAGATCCATGGACACATCACCAGGTGCAGTCAACTGCAAATGCGGTATCTTTTGTAGTTTAGGTAACGAAGTGGTTAAGAGGTAACGGATTGAATTTAGGTATTTCCAAACATCAACTGGTAATGATTTAAAATGCTTCTCGCTCTTCAAAAATGAAGGCAAGGTACAATTTAAAATGCCTTTCTTTGGCTGTATAGCATGTAAAGCAAAAGGACTGTATTTATGACTTACATTTAAGCAGAGAGGTAGGAAACGTTATAAACCATTGCATTTCACCATAGTATGTATCAAACATCTGAATAACTTCATTATATAAATGTTGTCTGCTTTTCTTTCCATATTCCGGTCATTTATGTGGTGGAGTAAATCCATATGATGAGCAAACACTGCATAAGATTACAGAAGTGTTGACATATGCTACTGAATTGTATCACAGCAGCATGACAACAGCTGAGTAAGCTGAGACAGGTGCCTGCTGCCTATCACTCAGGCTCATCTGAAATAGTCATCTTTTTACCCATCAGCTGTTTCTTTCCCTTCATAAAATGGAAATAATCCATAAGAAGGTCCACAGCCAACATTATTTATAAGTGAACCTTATTTAATCATGAACTAAGATCTATTGACTACAGAGCTATGAAATACAATATTCCTCTGACTTGGAAATCATTCTACATTTTGAGCATTCTACAATATTAGGTGAAATTCCTTATTCAGAAATATCTAACCCCTTTAGAATGAAAATCACCCTTATTTACTATCTTAATGGGAAATTTTTTAAATCTTAAAGCCAGTGGTGGGTGCTAATTACTTGAAAACATAAATCGATGACTGTTGAAAAAAATAATCTCACAGCTCGGCTAAATCTCCCAGTTCTGTACTCTTCTCTGTAACATTTCTAGCCATGCATTGGTCTGACTTAATCAGCACAATAAAGATGGAAATGTATAATTTAAGAATTATCATTGTAATACTTAAATGTGTCATCAGACCACTAATCATTTTTTTTTATTATTTTTTTTATCAAGAGGTGCTTTTGGGTTTGGTTTGCTGTTTTTATTTTTGTTTTGTTTGGTCTTTCCCATGGAAAAGCTTGGCATAGCAGGTCCTAAGGCCTACTCTAAAAATTTTAACTGAAATAACTACAACACTATGTCAGAAGTTTATTACTGACAACAAAGATTATTTTTTGCATTTATGATTAAAACAATATAAACCAAAAAATAGATATATAATGCAGCCAAATCAAGAAATATTTACTGAGTCTAAAGCGCTAACAAAAGAATTCTTACATGTCTTCAGTTGCTTTTTTTTCAGTGGTGAGAGTATGTACTGAGGTTCATTTTCATTCTTTTCTTTCTTTGATTACTTAGTTGCCATTACTGATACAGTATAATACATATTAGATTAAATGAGCAATTAGATTAATTATTAAACATTTTCTATATTATTAACTATTTTCAAATGTTGAGATATACTTCTCTTTTTTGCTCCTCACACAGCACCAGATTTCAGGAATTTGGGGACTTTGAATTTCCTGCAGTGCCAACCTTAATAAGAACATTTGTTTTTCTTCAAAATATCCCACTTCCCAGGAATACTGAAACACACCCAGTACAACCTAAGTTCTAATATAATAAGTTACATTCTTCCTTATTCACTTGGACCAAAAAATGATGACTAAGGACTTTGACATTTGTTTAAGCATTCAGAGCTTCTACACAAGTGTAAAAACCTCTTTCTATGTCCCATATATTGTTGAGTGTTTTGCAAATACGTAGGCAACCTCTCAATAATCACTGGAAGACCTTTTTCCCCCTTAGTTATTGTTTTCATACAAGCTCTGAAACTAGTCTACATGGAGTCTTTCACCTCTGAAAATCCAGAGAGTGTGCTAGAAATCCTTGCTTGCAGTAACCTGCAATCCTGGGCCAGGGCAACACACTCAGGAAATCTGTTTCTTTTTTTCAGCTTCGTTCTTAAAATAAAAACAAAACAAAATGAAACCCGCAAAACCCCAGCAACCTTAAAAGCAATTATAAATGCACTTGTAAAAGAGAAAATTCTTAACCTCTTTATGAAAAGGCTAAATCTGAAGTACAGCCAGCTGACTGGCTTTAGACTTCTGCTAATTCGTTGGTTGATTTCTCAGACAAAATTCTGTCATTGCAGAGTACTGCTAGTTTGCACAGCCTAACTGTATATTGGTGTTGGACCCAACAGACCTAACCTCTTTACCTGTCAGTTA
This sequence comes from Chloroceryle amazona, assembly GCA_027560015.1. NCBI lineage: Eukaryota > Metazoa > Chordata > Aves > Coraciiformes > Cerylidae > Chloroceryle > Chloroceryle amazona. The sequence continues at coordinate 13,654 of JANHFX010017789.1, read as the reverse complement.
TGCAGTCTTGAAAAGAACTTTTAACCAATTCAAAGAGGTTTTTTCACATCTTACATTTTCATGCTTTGGCATTACTAGAAGCACTATTTCACTTTTTTCAGATGTAACTTCGTTAGACAAGGATAGCCTACAATAGTAATCAGCAACTTCAGTATCTGTGATAACAGAAAAGGAAAAAAAACTAAATAAATCTTTCTCCTAAAGATATAACAACAAAAAGATGTCCCTGGGGAAAAAAAAAAAATCAAAGATTTTCACAAAAAACTTTTTTCTACTAGTTTTAGTTGCTAAATCACCTACAGCCCAAGAAACATCAATCTGAGAAGAGAATATGACCTTCTACTCCATGTGCCTTTTATCTTGGTCATGCTTTGTGGGTAATTTTGTACATTTAACAACCAAACCTTCCCATATCATGTCAAATATGTCACAGATACTGTAAGGAAAGAACCTACAACATTGAGGCTTAGATGCTCTTTCAGACTTTGTCACCTACTTGACAGCAGGTTACTCAATTCCAATTCTCTGCAGATTTATCTTGATTCCAAGTATTACAGACCAAGTTGTCGTACCACTGGAACAAAATGAGTCATGCTACATAAAGTTAAGAAACTGTGGAAGCAGAGAAAGATGTCTAGATCTTCAACTTCTACAATTTTTAATAACGCTCTAACACTAGACAGGCATGGTTAGTATCCACTTCGAGATTTCTTAACAAAAGTTCTGTTTGGAAACTTAACTTGATCTGTATATTAAACTTTCTGTGGTAACAGTGACTGCAAAATATTTCTGTTCTGAAGAACTGTAAACTAAGAGCAAAAATAAGCAGTGGTGTAGCTAAGGCACAAACCTGATCTGATCCATGAAAGAAATGACCTGTGATTTTATCATCTCCAAGCTTTTTTGCTTTTTTGGAGTAGATACTTGTAACTACCAGTATCTACTGACAAAATGAAAGCGGAACACTCTCTCAAAAGTGCACTTTCTAAGCCATAAACTTTTTTTTTTCCCCTAATAACCAGACTGGTATGTCTGGCTACAAACCCAACTCTATTTCATTGTCAAATGAATCAACTCTAGGCCTGTTAAAACATGGGAACTATGTATACAAACCATATACTACTTTCCAGAAAATCACTACATAAATGATGAATGTAAATTAAAAGTTCTCTTATTAATAGTAGCCAAAATAATAACATGGTGAGATACAAGCAGTGTAGTTCCTATGTCTTCCATAGATCCACCAGTTTACCTGCCTGCATAGCCAGTTGTGGTACCAGCCAAAATATTTAATATCGGATAAAAATTTGGTTTTAAGTGCAAGTTATTTGACAGAGAGAAGTTGAGGAGGGGCTACAGATTCAATTCTACTGTCAGAGAGGAGGATATAATAACTTTTGGCAGGATGTAGTGAAGAGCAGCTGAGGTACGCTCACAGTTGTAATTTTTCCACCTAGCTCAGTGGCAATCAAGAGAGCATTTCAGACCACAGACTTAAAGTTGTGGAAGATACATGGGAGGAAGAAGAGGCAGAATACCACAGACACAACAGTAAAGTCTACTGGTGATTGGCTATGGCTTTAAGAAAAAACGCTGTCTTATAGAACTAAAAAAGAAAACAAAACTCCTCAGTTTTCTATGCTATTTTACATTTACAAAATAGCCAAACCCAATAAAAATATAAAATGAGGTGGCTCTCACAGGGGAGGTGGTAGCATTTAATAAAACTATATCCCTACAGAATAAGACTTATTCTGGACTGGCCACATCCATTCAAGGAAATAGCTGGCATGAAGTGGTTACTGAACTACCTTTACTGTGCAACTGAGACAAGGTGCTGTGCGTAGGGTCCTTAAGGGACTGAGACAGTCCAGACCCTTCTGTCTTGGGGCTTCCTGATTCTTCCCCTTCCTCGGTCGTCTTATGTCAACAACAGCTGGCTCCAGAGATTATGGGTTGGGTACATGTAAAGCCCATCTCTAAGAACCCATTTGTGTCAAGTCCCACAGACCCGGTGGTAAAAATGAGACGGTGGTTTAGCTCACTTGGATACATATCTAACCAAGACCAAATATTAAATGCAAGTAAATGTTGCCTGCTACATAAGCTAAAAGTTGTTCTGTTACAGCAAATAAGGGAATAGTGAATTCACCTTCTTCTTGGGCTCCAGACCAGTGCTTTAGCCAGAAGGATGTGCTTCACCTCTCCACTTACTTCAAATAAAATTCATTCTCGGCTCATTTCACAACACCTAAAATTGGAAAAAACAAATAAAAAAAAGAGGATCTTACTGAGATAGTATGGGAACTATTACTTTAATTTAGTCCCTTTTCAGTAACTGGATTAGGTGTTTGTGGGCCTGGTTCTGTGTAAGAGATCATAAATCTGAGGTGGGAATATCAAAGGCACGTGTAAAGCAATATTACGGTGATGACAACTCTGCATCTTTAACCCCTCAAACTATGAAAAAGACAGGTAGTCACTAATAAACACTGGAGGTATGACATGTTTTCTTTCTCTGTGGTCAGCAATCTGTAATAAATTCAAAAAGATGACACAATGTGTCACAGTTTAGGGTCAGGGCAGCCCCTTAGACCTATAACAGTCGCTCTCTGTTAACCCCCCTCCCTCCCCAAAGGGGAAGAGAAAGGGAATGAGGGAGAGAGACTCAGTGATTAGAAAAGGAA
>JANHFX010017789.1:0-10867 GCA_027560015.1 Chloroceryle amazona | reverse complement strand
CCAGGAGAGAGGGGCGCGAGGAGAGAAGGCGAGGAGAGGAGGGGAGGGGGAGGGGGGGGGGGGGGCGGGGGGGGGGGGGGGTGGGGGGGGGGGGGGGGGGGGGGGGGGGAGAGATCTCATCAATGTGTGCAAATACCTGAAGGGAGGATGCAAAGAAGAGGGAAACATGCTCTTTTTAGTGGTGCCCATGATGTCAAACAGTCCCAGACCTCAGAAACCCCAAAGGATGTAACATCTGCCTGAATTTCGTGCAAAACCTTTGTTTCCAGATCTCATTTATATCAGTTGAGATTCTTCCTCCTTGATCCGTGTACGCACAACAACTTGCATTCAACATTGTGCACACTCCTCCTTTTGAGGCTAAGACCATATCTAAGGCCATTTGGTTTTGTATAGATATTTTTGCCAATTGTCCCACTTCTTGTAAAGCAGATAGATCATCCACTGTTTTATTTCCAATTTGTTCCACAATAGCTGAAATATTTACTATGACTTTCTCTATCTCACTTATTCCTAGCCAGGGCAAAAAACACCTTGAAAATGAATGAAAAGTGGTAGGTCTTCTATCAGGGGGTTACTTCTCCTGTAGGTGTTGGAAGAGCCAACGAGGAGAGGTGTGCTGCTGGACCTTGTGTTAATGAACACAGGAGGTCTGGTCAGGGATGTGAAGGTTGGGGGCAGCCTTGGGTATAGTGATCATGACATGGTAGAGTTTAGTATCATATGAGGAAGAAGCAGGGCAATAAGTAAGATTGTAACCCTGGACTTGAGGAGGGCTAACTGTGCTCTTCAAAGACCTAGTTGGAGGTATCCCTTGGGCTAAGGCACTAGAAGGTAAGGGGGCCCAAGACAGCTGGTTGCTATTCAACCATTTCTTCCTCCAAGCTCAAGACAGGTGCATTCCTCTGAAAAAAAACTCAAGTAGAGGAGGCAGGAGACCAGCATGGATGAGCAAGGAGCTCCTGGGAAAACTCCAGTGGAAGAATGAAGTTCATAACATATGGAAAAAATGACTGGTCACTTGGAAGAATTATAGGAATGCTGTCAGGGTTTATAGGGATGCAACAAGGAAGGCCAAGGCCCTCTTGGATTTAACACTGGCCAAGGAAGTAAAGGAGAACAAGAAAGCCTTTCTAAAATACATTAGTGGTAAAAGGAAGACTAGGGGAAATGTGGGCCCACTGCTGAATGAGGTGGGAGCCCTGGTGAAGGAGGATGCAGAAGACTTACTGAATGCCTTCTATGCTTCAGTCTTGTCAAGGTTTAGGGTAAGGACAGCCCCTTAGACCTATAACAGACTCTCTCTGTTCACCCACCTCCTTCCCTCCCCAAAGGGGAAGAGAAAGGGAATGAGGGAGAGAGACTCAGTGATTAGAAAAGGAAACTAGAACAGCTTGAATGAGAATAATAATAATAATAATAAAACTAGAATATTTACAAATATATACAAAACCAGTATTGAAACCAACCCCCTTGATGGTAATTACATCACTGTCACCACTGATGCTGTGGAGCAGGCACCAGGTGGTCCCAGACTGGGCCCCGCAGCAGACGGGAGCTGTGTTCAGGAGCTGGATTCTGGTACCAGATTCAGGGACACACTGACTGGGATCAAAGGCAGAATGGAGTCCTCCTTGGATGCTCTGAGGAAGAAACCGAAAGAGGACCTGAGCCAAGCCAAGCAAAGCTGGCAAAGTGGTCCAAGAGGGGAGAAATGCTACAGACCCTCCAGATCGCTCAGCTTTATACCAAATATGACGTCTATGGGCCGGAATACCTTGCTGGTCAGTTTGGGGTCACCTGCCCTGTCCACTTCTCCCTGCAGGTGCGGCCTTTCACTTTCCTGCACCCCCAGTGGGGTGCACAAGATCCAGCAGTGGCCTTGGTCTGCACCCCACTCCTTGGTAGTAACTCTAACCATGGGGTGCTGTCACTGCCAGCAGCAGACACTGCCTGGGAAAACAGGCTGCTAACTTCAGACAGTGCAGTTAGAAGAGACTGAGCTGAAAAGTAAAATCACTGAACAGAATCAGCTCTGTTTTCGCTCAAGCCAGGACACACTGCTTCCATGGAAAAGAAAGAAAAGGGTAAAGTAGATACTTCCTTCCATAATTTCTGTCTGGATAGAACACACTCTCATTTGATTTCTATGCTGTGAAGAAAAAAAAAAAAAAGTCCAAATTACCCTTTACCATTCAAAAAATAGAAAAAAATGTAGGTGTTCTAGGAGACATTGCAACAGCAAAACTGATACAGTATTCTTGCCACTTGTAAGAAATAGAAATATTTGATTATTTTGAAGTAGCTGGCCAGAGCTACCAGTTGAACTCAATTACTATTCCATCAGGTGCCAGCTGATACATTCAACACTGTTTGGGTGAAGATGAAATACAGTAGTCCATGCAAATCATAACAGAAAGCAATCTCACTGAGATGATTCTGAGCTGTTCCTTGCTTAAGAACAGGTTTCACATTCCAGATAAAGAAAATTTAAAACATTAAAACTAAAGGACAAAATCAACATAGCAAAATAATTTTAAAATACTTTAATGTTAATAACACTCTCACAGAAATTAAAGCAGGTAAGCATTACATGGTATCATTCTTCTTGAAAAAGATCACAAATAATGAAAAAGATGGTAACTCGGTTAATGTAATGTCTACATTTTCTGTGTCCATCTGCAAGAGACCTATTTTCTCCACATAATTTAGCATATGCTGGGGGATGTTAATAATAAGGTTGTTTGAGATTTCTCTAAAGGTTGCACAATGCACTACACACATACCATTTACTTAGGATTAACAAATGCAGCTGCACTGGAAATTAGGAAAATATTAAACATACACAGAAATGAAGCAGTAGACTCAACCCTTCAGAGCCGTTGGTGCTTCCTTTTGCTTAATGCCAGCTAGGCTCCAACCCACAGAGAAAAGGACTAAGAATTAGTATTTTCTGCCAGGCCACGCTACAGATTAACATTCTTATTTGTAGTGGCATGCCACTCAACAAGAAAAAAATCATTTTCAACTCAGAGAAATCAAAAGAAGGACTTGAAATTCCACCCTAGTAAATAAGAGGGTTATCTTAGAAACTAAGGTAATATTTTAAGCACATAGAGAATTTTTTTCTCATTGTTATTTTCTAGAATGCTCTGTTGTCCATCAAAGGAAATTTGCTTCATGAGGCTTTAACTTCTTTGCTTCAGATACTACTCCAGAGCTAAACAAATCTTCGGTATTCCTGGTAATCAGACTCTATTTTCTGTAGCTTACTGCGAGGTGCCATAAACATTTTGTTTCCCCTTCACAGGTTCATCTTCTCCTTTGGCCTTACAGACGTCAAACTCTATAAATCGATTCTGCTCTTGCCATCATGACAAGTGAGACCTACTTAACCTTCCTGTGGCTCCAAGTCTGGATTTTTTCCATTCAGCAATGCTCTTACCTCTCCACAAATACTCTTAACTCTCTATAAAAATATGTATTTGTGAAAGAAGGGAATTTGGCTTTATAATAAATTCAGGTAAAAAGTATCCTTCACAAGTAGGCCTATCTAATTCTCTAATCCGGTTTCTCCAATTCCAGAACTTTGGAATGGACATTCACATCCAAAGTGACTAGAAATGAGCACTGAATAGATCCAATACATTCCCATGTCAAGACTATTAAAGAACTACATTACTAAAGACTCAGAACTGGATTTGATCCCTGTGAAATCATAGCAAATTATGAAGTAAACAAACTGCAAAAAAGAACAATAAAAGCAAAAATGTAGGCTGAAAGGAACTTTTGGAGACCATCTAGTCTAGACTCCTCCCCAAGGCAGGGCTAACTTCCAAGTTAGGTTGGGTTGCTTTAGGGCCTTGTCCGGATAAGTTTTAAAAACCTCCAGAGATGGAGGTCCCTCTCTAAGCAACCTGTCCCAGTGCTTAACCTCGCTCCCTGTGAAATGCTGCCACCTTACATCCAATGGAGTTTCCTTCGTTGCCACTTGTGACCACTGTCCCCTGCCTTGCTGCTGTGCACCTCCCAGGAGAGCCTAGCTCTTCTCTTGTTCCTGAAACCAGCTCCCTGTGGTGCCTTCTGTTTCATCTCCTGGCAAAAGAGATCCTCCAGCACCTCAGGGGCCTGCCAGTCAACACTGTGCATTTTCTTGACCTCTTTCCTGTTTTGGAGAACTGCAAACTGGGCATAGCTGTCCTGCTGCAATGGAAGGGAAGAAAATGCCGCTGTTACCCACTGGCTGCGCCCAACCATTGGAAAGCCTTCCTTTCTGCAAGGGTGCATGGCTGCCTCACCCGCAATTCACTGTCCACCAGATTCCACCCCCCATGCTCTTTTCTGTGGGACTGCTGGCAGATGGGCTGTAGCGTTGCACTGGATAATGCCAAACCAGGTGCAGGACTTCTGCTGAGCTGTTTGTGTGAACAGTATTTACAGGGAGTTTTAAGGCAGATAGTCTTGTCTAAGAAACTTACACCTAAACTAGATTAGACAAGTAAATGAGACAGAATGAAAAATAACCTTTTGAGAAAGGAAAGCCATTAAAAAAAAAAGTTTGGAGCAGGATTCAGAGAGACCATAAAGACAAATGCAAATGTAGGACCTTCTGTTCAAGGTGTGGGAGACAGAATTGAGAGTCTCAAATCCTGGAGCGGGTGATAAGGATAAATAAAGCAATGGTATTAGAGGGTAAACCTGCCATAAGGTGTAAGAATAGAACAATCAAAATAAGATTCTGTACATCCTTAGACACACAGCTCACCTTTTCATTCAGTTAGTTATTTTTTCACTTCTGAGATTCCAATTAGGCAACATCAAAGATATCACAAGCCACTTTAGGTACAAAAAGGTCTTCAAAAGAAAAATTACTACTGCAGTCTGTCGGAGCTACCCAAGAAAGAATTGCTCAATAACCCTCTACTGCACTTGAGAAATGAGAAGTGAGAAGTACAACCTTAAAGTATAAGTAATGGAAAGAAATAGGTATGTGCCTGAAAGAAAATCTCAAATTCATCAAGCTAAGCTTTCAAAGACAAACTTTAAACAAAATGGAGGAAGCTGAAAATACCTATTCATTTTGCTTGGGAGAAAAGAGAATCTCTTGGGCCTTTAGGCAGTAGAGAATTATGTGGTCTTTTGAACTGAAAAAGTGCAAACTGTAGAGGATCAGACTGAATAAATGTTAAGATGCCAGTCTCACAGGGCCTTTGGGACTCTACTCAATAACAATATTTTCGAGATGTCTCACACAGGAACAGTGTATTTGTTATAGTTATTTACACCTTGCGGAGTAAGCTAATAAAAATGAAAGGATGTGTTTATGCATTAAGGAACAGAGGCAAAGGAAATATCTGCATGAGAACAAGTAACAGGTATAAACAAACCAGTTATTTTATGGTAAGCTGACAAGAAAAAAATCCAAACCTAAATAAAAATCTGATAACTTGCAATTGGACCATACTATAAAACAAATTAATGTTGTCCACTAAACATCTTTAAAGTGCTGAAAAATTAGTCTGGTTAGTAGAGCTCTTTCTCTCAGTTCAGGGCAAGGCTTGAAATACAGAATTCATTTAGTCCTCATAGCAAGAAGAAAACTGCTTATAAAAAAAGAAAAAAAAAAAAGGCACTAGAAAGCAATTGAAGGCACAGTTTCCTCAATTTGTAAAGATGATTCCAGCACTACTGTCACTGCTGTTGCAGATGGGACAAGGGTGGCATTATACATCCCAAAATTGAGATGTATAGATCTGAAGACGACTGCTTAAGTAAATCCTGGTGTCAGCACTGATGCAAAGATCCGCTCCTTGAACAGAAATTTTCTCTGTATTTTTTTCAGGCTACAGTAATGATGATAGCTGTGTAGAAGCCCCTTGGTCAGTGTGATAGGACAGTTAATACCAACGGAAACCATCTCCATTAAAAAAGTTCTTTCTGTGCTGTTGAGTAGGAGTGCCAACAAAAAGCTGAGGCCCTTGGATGAGGATCTCAACATATCTAATGATTGGGATCCAACTCCGTATGCAAATACATTTTCCCCTGGTGAGTCAAAATTATAATTTTCAATATCTAGTATATTGCTCATAGTATTCTAAATATGATTTATAAACACTTATTATTTGGTCTAAGCCTGTAATCCTCTTTAGGAGTAAGATACATACTGCATAAATAGCTTGAGGAAAAAAAAAAAATCTACTTCATTATATGGCAACCTGCAAAACTAACTACAGCTTCTTGTGAAAAGAAAAAGTTAAGAAGGCATAAAGGACCTGACTCTAATTGACACCTTTACTATAATAATCTGCAACAATACTTGAAGAAGAGCAAAAGACAGGTTTAGTCATGCCCTTCTTTTCTTGTATCATATCCAAAAAAGGTTTCAATATCTTTCTTAAATGACATACTTTCACTTCTTTATTGAATTCTTTATTTCATCTTTTCATTTCTGGTGGGTTTTTTTGTTTGTTTGTTTTTGTTTTTGTTTTTTAAATTAATTGCTAAAATTACTCAGCAGAATTGCACATCAGGTATACACTTCCTTTCACTGGCAGGAGATATGGGAGACAGGAGCTTAAAGGGCAGTCATTATGTGCAGTCCATAAGCTAACATTTCCTGCAGACAAAATATGATCATAATTATAGCAAGGATGGGGCCAAATTGGATTTAAACTATCCATTTAAAGTTCCTAGTTTCTGCAACTAATCAAAGTTCATCTTGTTCCAAATACAATGTTCTCTTGTGTCAGGTATATTGAGGACTTTATGAAAATGGAGGAAAGAACTTGGACTTCTAATGTAGGTACAGCTAAAAAACAGACAGAAATGAAAATATAGAGTGAGTAATAATGAAAAAGTCATGTTCATAGTAAGTGGAAAAAGGGTCTGGTCTCTTAGAAGAATTACAGGAATGTTGTTGGGGTATTTAGGGATACAACAAGGAAGGCCGAGGATGTCTTGGAATTAAATCTGGTAAAAGAAGTAAAAGAGAACAAGAAGGGCTTCTTCAACTATATCAATGGTAAAAGGAAGACTAGGGAAAATGCGGGACCACTGCTGAATGAGGTGGGTGACCTGGTGACAGAGGATGCAGACAAGGTGGATCTACTGAATGCCTTCTTTGCTTCAGTCTTCATTGCTAAGACCAGCCTTCAGGAATCCCAGACACTGGAAGTAAGAAAGAAAGTCTGGAGGGAAGAAGATTCTCCTCTGGTTGATAAGGATTGGGTTAGAAATCACCTGGGCAAACCGAACATGCGTAAATCCATGGGTCCAATGAAATGCACCCATGAGTGCTGAGGGAGCTGGCTGGTCTTGTTGCTTAACCACTATCCACCATTTTTGAAAGATCATGGAGAACAGGTGAGGTTCCTGAGGAGTGAAGGAAGGCCAATGTCACTCCAGTCTTCAAAATGGGCAAGAAAGAAGACCCAGGAAACTACAGGCCAGTCAGCCTCACCTCCATCCCTAGAAAGGTGATGGAGCAGCTCATTCTAGAGATCATCTCTAAGCACATGGAAGAAGGTTATCAATAGTAGCCAGCATGGATTTACCAAAGCAAAGTCATGTTTGACTAATCTGATAGACTTTGATGACTGTGTGTCTGAATGGGTAGATGAGGGGACAGCAGTGGATGTTGTCTACCTTGACTTCAGCATGGCTTTTGACCCTGTCTCCCATAACATCCTTGTGTGTAAGCTCTGGAAATGTGGGTTACAAGAGCAGACAATGAGATGGGTTGAGAACTGGCTGAACAATAGAGCTCAGAGGTTCAGCAGCAGCACAGAGTCCAGGTGGCAACCTGTAAGTAGTGTTGTTTGCCAGGGGTCAGTTCTGGGTCCAGTCTTATTCAACATCTTCATCAATGACTGGGATGAAGGTATGGAGTGTACCCTCTCCACGTTTACTGATCATATGAAACTGAGGGGAATGGCTGATACACCCGAAGGCTGGAGAGATGGGCAAAGGGGAATCAGATGAACTTCAACAAGGGCAAGTGCAGAGTCCTACACCTGGGGAGGAATAGCACTACACATCAGTAGAGGTTAGGGGTAGACCTGCTGGAAAAAAGCTCCACAGAGAAGGACCTTGGAGTCCTGGTGGACAATAAGGTATCAACGGAACAGCAATGTGCCCTTGTGGCGAAGAAGGCTAATGGTATCCTCGGGTGCATAAAGAAGAATGTGGCCAGCAGGTTAAGGCAGCTTGTCCCCCCCCTCTACTCTGCCCTGGTGAGGCCACATCTGGAGGACTGTGTTCAGTTCTGGTCTCCCCAGTTCAAGAGGGACAAGGAAATACTAGAAAGAGTACAATGGAGAACTACATAGATAGTGAAGGGACTGGAACATCTCACTGATGAGGAAAGGCTGAGAGACCTGGGGCTGTTTAGTCTGGAAAAGAGAAGACTGAGAGAGGATCTTATTAATGTTTACAAATATCTGCAGGGTGGGTGTCAAGTAAAAGGGGCCAGTCTCTTTTCAGTTGTGCCCTGTGATAGGACGAGAGGTAATGGTAGCAAGGTGAAACACAGCAAGTTCCACCTCAACATAAGAAAAAAAATTTTCACTGTACGGATGACAGAGCCCTGGCTTCTCAGAGATAGTGGAATCTCCTTCTCTAGAGACTTTCAAACCCTATCTGGGTATGTTCCTGTGTGGCCTGCCCTAGGTACTCCTGTGCTGGTAGGGGGATTGGACTCGGTGATATCCAGAAGTCTCTTCCAACCCCTACCATTCTATGATTCTATGAAAAAGTATAAAGACACAAGGAAAAAAAATGGGGATCTGAGAAGACAACAACTCAGCAAGAACAATGACTGCCCCATCCCCGTGAGCAATAGAGGTTTACACTTCCTCACATAAGTGGTAACTGTGTGGTGCACAGGGACTCAGCAGGACCCAGCATCAGAGTTAGTAGGCATTATAATGTTCTGCCTAGAAGCAGGTTAACCTTACCTATCAACTGTTTGTATTAGCCAATAAATAATTGCTGTGAACTCACAGTTTGGTAAATTCCTGCTTGCAAGTCTCTGTGGACAGTAAAAGATGTTTAAATAAAAATGACACAGTAGAGGAAGGGTACAGAAAATAAAAGTATACTTTGATTAAAGAGCTATCTATCATCTTGAATTTACTAAAACTGCTGGTTTTAAAATATGAAAATTAAGGTGGTCTTTAGGTTAAAGAATAAATTTTGTCACACTGGAAAATTAGTTCATATTTTTAAGTCTGAATGTTGATAGAAGAGTATTTTTTTATAAGTGTCTCTTGTTTTGAAGCTGCTTATGTGGCAACATCAAAAGAGGACAGAGAAGAGCAAAATGTTTCCCTTTATGACCAACACTTTACATGGGCATTACAGAAATTTCATTATCAAAAGCTTTGGTGTCACAGCAAGATTAGCAGCAATCTGCAAAGATTGACTAGGCAGACTGACAGGCTTAAGACCTTGTCTAGAAATCAATTTGTATGGCATTCAGTTTCTAGTTCTCCTTTTCTTGAGTATAGTGATGCCAGAATGATGAGAACTCTCAGAATACCATCACTGGATGTTTTTAAATCCAGGCTGGATGCAGCCTTGAGCAACCTGGTCTAGTGGAAGGTGCCCCTGCCATGGCACAGGGGTCAGAACTAGATGATCTTTAAGGTCCCTTCCAAACCAAACCATTCTATGATTCTATGATAAGATGAAAGCCAATTACCTTTTAAACTTCGTCTACTTAGTTTACAGATGCCATAAAATTACTTAAATGTTTATTAAAAAAAACTAAATGTGAATCTGGAAGCTGTAGGTTTGGACGGGGGTCATGTACCAAATTACAGTAATTCACGAACTTTGATTTTACTGAGTATCTTGAAGTCCTACACAAAATACTTACAAGCTGTCCTTTAATACAAGAGTATTTTAATAAAATGACTCATCTTTCACCTGATATGAAATATGAATTCTAAGTATAGAAGCATCCACACTTTTGTATTTCAGCAAAGTTAAGAAAAGTAATACTCTGCTTTTTAAGCAGATTTACAGCTATATATTGCAAGTAAGTACACTTACACAAGTCCCAAAACATGTAACACATCCATTTAAATAAGCCACGTGCACGGGGACATTCTTGAGTTTTGCTCTGCAGGGTAGTCACAACAGTCATTAAAATATAATAAACTCCACAATGAATAGAGCAAGTGCTCATTATAATGTAATGAACAATAATTATCACACAATGGTCCTGTGGAGTAAACTCATTGCATTCCAACAATGTTCTACCTTTTTTCACTTCAAAAAAATAAAGGATAAATAGGAGCTTCTCCCAACCCAGTTCAAAGCTAGGAAACATACAGGCATGTTGACATGACATTGTATGTCTGACCAAGTACACTATAATAGTGTAACAACACAAGCCAAAATGACTTCAGTAGCACAGTGGGCATTAATAGCTTTAGGAAATCAGTCCTCATCTGACCTTACATAGTCTGGAACAGCTCAAGTTCATCAGCCTTCAAGTCATAATGCAAGGCTATACAGTCAACAAAGCTCTTACTTCTGGCTTTGCCTGAGAGGTTTTTACAAACCCCTGAATAGGTTTCTGTCCAGAAGGCTACTTCTCAAAGGCCTGTCTAAAGGAAAATCCCTCTGGTCATCTTTTCCATTCATCTGCCTCATGTCTAAAGAAATTTTATTAAAAAAAAAAGGTGCCCTATTTCTTTTTCCCCCACATCCAGCCTGTTGCTTCCCCCATTTTCACTGCATTAGATCTGAAACTTGCCAAATCTTCATATGAAATCAATCAGAGAATACCAGGTTGGAAGGGACCTGAAGGATTATCTAGCCTAACCTTCTAAGGTAAACTATATATATAGAATAAAACTAC